>CALSCQ010001480.1:0-10015 GCA_943704525.1 Pigoraptor vietnamica | reverse complement strand
CTCTCTCTCTCTCTCTCTCTCTCTCTCTCTCTCTCTCTCTCTCTCTCTCTCTCTCTCTCTCTCTCTCTCTCTCTCTCTCTCTCTCTGTGTGTGTGTGTGTGTGTGTGTGTGTGTGCTGTCTGCGTGCGTGCGTTTCCATTCTATTATTATTAGTTTTAATGCTTTTCCGACGTTTTTTTCTCTGATCATAGATATCAATGGAATACATTTCATCTGCTACACACTAACTACATCCAATTGCAATATCGATATAGTACAAAGATGTAGCAGCTACTACCATCCCTACTGTGTACGCTAGCGTACAGTATGACAGTCAGCTGGTATAGACACTATATCCTCATATAGTAAGCTATGATAGCAACTATATAATATATTCTCCAACGCGAGCGGCATATACTACAGTATATCAATATTGTATTGATGATGTAGTGAATATTACATGCTATACGGTATATACTATAGCGCTATAACAGCAACTACAATGCGGGAACCACGCTAAAGTAGCATTGAGTAGAATTCCCCAAGGCAACTGGCAGCCATAATGTGCTACTCTCTCAATATTCAGAAATATTATAGGCTACTTCGTTCAAAATTTTGGCGACAATTCCCCTGAGCGACCCGACGGTTGTGCACCTCCTCACAAATGCCGCCGGGCTGGATAGAGGAAGCGAAGCCGGCGAAACACGCGTGTTCGTCAGCCTGCGGTGTAAGGCCAAGCGCCCTGTTGCGCCAGTCGATCGAGTTGAAAAATGCATCGCGCGCCTCCGCGTCCAAGTCCGTTCCGTCGCGGCGGCGGCGGTCCACATATTGATTCGCGCGGCGCATCACGCGCTCGTCCTGCGCCTGAGCGGCACGACCGAGCCCGAGACGAAGAGAATGGTGGTAGGTGCTGCTTTCAAAATCGCGAGAAGTCTTGGCAATAGCCTCGCCGGACTGCGGGTTGATCGTAAAGAGCAGTTGATGCTCCGCAGCCGGCGCCGATGGGACGGCCGCCACTGCGACGACGAGCGCCAGGAGCACCGCCGCTCGCGTCATGCTTGGATTTAAAGCCGCGTTTGCGAAGCGCCACTGAACTGAAGCCGAGTCGCCCTAATCGCTGTATGAGGCCCACTGGAAACGGACCGCACCGAGAACAAAGGAGACGTGCGGCCTCAGTCGTGGAGAACGTGGGTGGGTGTGGCCGCTGCCCAAATACTACCGAAAATAAATTTACGTCATACAAATTTCCATACTGAATTAAGAAATGTCATTGCCCTTTTGCGAATTTCCGTTCCCGGAAAACTGCCGAATAAATTTCACTTCATAGACATTTCCATACAATGATCGTGATTGGTACCCGGGCGGAAATCGGGCGGGGGAAACATGGGCGATTGTAGAGCAGCGCCTTGCTACTCGGAGCATTTCACAGATAAGTACAAAATAGAGCCATCCGGGGTAAAATCTGAACCCGGAGGCCGGAAAACCGCTGCCGGAGTAACACTGACTGGACAGACTGATATGGAGATAGCCGACACTCCGCACCGAGGAAAACCTGGCGATGCGAGACAGCCATGCCAGTTGCCGACGGAGCTAAAAAGCGACTAATGCGGCATTCCGTTTCCGTCGGCGCCTCCCACAGATCGGCTAGAGTTCTGAGCCGATTCGGCAGTTGCTCGGCCGGCTGCCTGACGCTCAGGCTTCTCTGCCGGACTCAGTTTGCCGCTTACTGACAGTTTAATTGACTTCGTGTGGGCCCTGAATGCCGTGGAGAGAATACAAGCCGAGGGCAATACTGGCGGATAGAGCTATCGGAACATCGTGGCACTTTCAAAGTGGCATGCAGGGTTCGACTGCTACGGCCATGCCGTGTTCAGTTACTCAATCTTGAGCATGTTTGTGAGGTTGAGGAATGATATATTATAAGGATAATAGAGCTAGTTCGCCACCGTGGCAATTTCATGCACGGGATCGGCTGCTACGGCAGCGCCCTTGCCCGCACCGCCCGCCTCGGCGATTTGCCGCGACGGCGGTCCTACCACAAAGTGCAGAACGATCGATGACGCAACGATGACACCGAGAGCAGCGGAATACAGCCCCACGAGCAAGCGGCTGGCGAGGTCGAGAATGTGGAAACCGAGATAAATGTTGACCACGGCGAGCACAAGCGCAGACCGGCCGAGCACTTTGTGCGCGAGCTCCCAGTGGCGACGGTACGGTCGCCCTTTCTTCACCCGCAGGATGCCGTTCGCGACTTGCGCGTAGCCCAGCACCATCACGGTAATCCCGAGGCCTCGGTGCGCCTTGTGCTCTTCCACTGCGGTATACAGCCCGAGCCCAAAGCCCGCCGTCGCCGCCGCCATCCCGAGCACCTGCACGCCCCGATGCACGTTGAACCACAACGGGTCGCGCTTGCGGAGGTAACGCGCGGAGAGGACGCCAATTGGGAGAAGAATGCCCCACGACGTCACCATCAGAGCACCGTGTGGCGTACGATAGTTTGCCTTGCCAGAAGTGACAACGCCACTGACGACGGACGAGGCAAAGTTGACGTTGCCGTACGCGCGTGTTCCGCTCGAGTGCTGCGAGATCGACCCGAACGCAACCGACCCGGACGCCCAGAGCAACGGCACAGTCGCCGTGATGGACAGCGACGGACCTGTCGTTGGTGACGACTGGCGCGTGAACATCATGGTAATTCCGCCGTTTCCACTGTACACGTCCGAATTCGTCATGCCGATCACGGCCGCGGATGCTGCATGGAAGCAACGAAGCCGAGTGTGAGGAGAGAAGGTCTGGAAGAGGTGGGTGGTAAAATACGGCTTCATGCGCGTGGTGCAAGGCGAGAGGGATGGTATGAAAGGAGGCCTTGCAAGCCACAAACTGATGGACACAGACGGGCAGTGATGCCTAGCGAGCGACGACTATTCTCCTGCGGCTGACAGACGCAGCGGATTCCCACCGAGCGAGCCAAGGTCGTGGTTGCCGAGCACATACAGCCGAACACCGGTCGAGAGCGACCCAATCACAGCCACGGCGCCGGTCATCTGACCAGCCGTTGCCGGGAACGCAAGCGCAACCCACCCTGCATTAGCACGTACAGAGTACGAGACTTAGCAACAACCACACACTCTCTTCAGAGCCGGAATCCATGTGCCAGAACCCCTCTCACCGTGGCAGCAGAGATCATTGCCTTCTGATGCACGCGACTGACGATCGCAATAATGAGGAGTCTCTCACTGCCCCTGTAAACAGTGCGATTGCCCACCTGACGCGTCGGAGAATGTCACAGCGAGGTCAACGTCGCTGCCTCCGTTCGCCTCCCAGAAGAGCTTGTAGATGCCACCACCAAAGGGAAGCGTCGAGCAGCTCGCAAAGCAGCGTGTCGCACCGCCCCGGAGAACGAGTCCACATGCACACGCAGCAGGCGCCGCCGCGGTGGGCGACGCGGTCAGTGTTGCTGCGACCGTGGCGGCGGAGGTCGGTGTCGCCGCGGCGGTTGGTGCGATGGTGGGGACAGAGGTTGGCGACGCGGCCGCAAACGGAATGAAGGGCGCGCAGGCCGTTTTAGGGGTCCCAAACACAATCGTCGTCGCGCCACGCGTGTCGTGTTGATTCAGCAGTGGCGCGCCCGCTGCGCAAATGGAGAGAGGCATCAGTTCGTGGCAGTCGTAAGAGGTTGAATGCCATAAACTCTCGGAGAAGGAGAAAGAGAGAGCGCGCGCGTTGCGGAGGGGCTAATCGTTGCTATGAACACACGCAATCGGGCTCTGGGGTCCAGCAGACTCACCCGATCCCGAGGGCGTGCCTATCGCGAATATAAGCATCTGCTGGAGCTGTGGGGTGATGGGGAGATCTGCGGGCATGTGGAGTGGGGGAGGGGAAGGAGTCATTCGGTTAGTGTGACGACGGAAACCGAGCCAAACAAGCCAGGTGCAAAGAGACCATAACTGATATAATCTCATAACTGATACAATTTACTGACGCAGGGATTGGTGTTCTCGTACACATCAGCTTTGAGCTCACCGTACTGGTCGCTTGAACTCAGCGGGCGATAACCAGAGATGAATCGCGCAGTGGACACGGAACTGTCAAAGCCCGTCTGCAAGAGAGCTCGGTGAAATGAGTTACGAAGAACACTACAAATGCGGATCGGACGCGACTGAGCTAAAACAACGCAGACGCCAGTGAGCACGAGCCTGAAGTGGAGAATAAAAGGCGCTGATTTCGTATTCGCAATGTGTGCGTGTGTGTTTGTGTATGCTGCGTGCGTGCGTGTGTGTGTTTGTGTGTGTGTGTGTGTGTGTGTGTGTGTGTGTGTGTGTGTGTGTGTGTGTGTGTGTGTGTGTGTGTGTGTGTGTGTGTGTGTGTGTGTGTGTGTGTGTGTGTGTGTGTGTGTGTCAGTGTCTTTATACGCGTGTGGTGTGTATATATTGTCTGCTTTCTGTGCGAGTGTGTGTATCTGTGTGCTATTCGCACGTCAGTGTGAACGTAGCCGTGGTCGTCCGTGAGTCCCGGCTTGGGGCCATTACTTCACACAGTAACAGACAGTCTCTCCCTCCAGGCTTCAAGAACATGTGGGGCATTAATGCGATCGCCGGTCTCCACTTCTTGCCCGTGTGGCTTTACGCCCACTCGCACGCACACGGCTCGCTCGTCCTCTCCATTGCAGGCCACCCTGTCGTCGGTGTGTGGCTGGCCGCAGGACGCGCCATCGCTCTCGCCGTCGAGTTGTGGTGCGTGGGCGCTCACGTGCGTGCACTCCTCGCGGACGACGCCCCGACTTAGCACGCTGTTGACGTTCTGGTGAACGGCCTGCACGAATGAGTTTGCTGTTATGACAGCGCGCCGGCCGAATGCCGCTCGACGCCACCCTGGCACATTCGCGCGGGGTCATCGAAGGACGCGCCCACATGGCCAGCATCATTGCGCGTGTGTGTGTGCGCGTAAAGCCCTTCTGTTAATCTCGGCCAAACTCACAAAAACTCACTGCGTCGATTTCTATGAGTTTGTCATAGTGTGCGTGACCCCCACCCTACGTCATAGGGTCGGTTTGATTACTATGAGTTTGTATTGGTTTGTGTAACTCCCACCCTGCGCTGATACCCAATGAGTGAGCGAGAGTGCGCAAATGAATGCGATTGGTGGATTGCGTGTGTCACGAGATCCCCCCAAAAAATTCAGCCACGCACACACACACGCACACGTCGAGCACGTATTGGCATGCGCACCATCATATTCGCGAGAAGAAAAAGTGTCTCTGTCTGTCTCTCTCTCTCTGTGTGCAGCGTTGGTGCAACACATTTGAGAATATATATTTGTCTATAGCGTGACGAAGAGGCGAAAGAAGTGCGCGTGGAATTTCGCTCACCTTTTGGGAAGATGCGGCTGTTGGCGCTTGCTGTCGCACTGGCGCTGCTGTGGACGGCGCAGGCGGCGACCATGCAGTTCGGGTCGAACGTGAAGGTGCGCAACGGCGTCTGTGTGTTCCGTTCGCTATCATCAAACTCAGCCTTCTGTACGCGTGTGATGTGCAGCTCGTGGAGGGCATTTTTGACGCGGAGAACCAGCACTTCACACCGGACGGCCGTCTCTTTGTCTCGGGGGGAGACAACGTGTACGAAGTCGTGTCGCTTGGGAATGGCACATACGAGAAGGTGCGTGTGGGCGGATGTACGTGTGTGTTTGCGTGTGGGGATTTGGTGAGCAGTTTATGACAATTACTGAGCTTTACCCCCCTCCGTTTTTCTTCTTTTGTTTTGCAGCGACCTACATTTGCGGACGCCACTTATTGCCTTGGGTTGACACAGGTGTGTGTGCGTGCGTGTGCGTGTGTGTGCGTGTGCGTGTGTGTGTGTAGAGTATATTTTTGACCGCGTGCTTGCACGCAGATTGGGTCTGTTGTGTACGTCGTGCGCCAAAAGAAGGGCTGCATCGACGCCATTCTGTCGGACACAAACATTCTCTCCGCGGGAACGCTCGTCGAGGGAGAGCCCCTCGTGTTTCGGTGGGTGTTGCACTTTGGGAATGTGCAGTTCAATTGTGGGGCACTCCTCTGCTCTCTTGGTCTCCACCGCATGTGTAGAGCTCTATACGACACGCATGCGCGCTCTCCCACATGTGCGCGCATATGCACTCACACCCACTCTCATGCACATGTACTACACGCACGCACATACACACACTCGCACGCATTGTGTCAATGGAGGACGAGCAGCGCTTCCTCTTCCCCTCCAACGCCCTAATTCAACTCGCCTCTGCAGTGACGTGTTCACGATGACCGGCGTGACCATCCCGAACGGCCTTGCTGCCGACCCCTCTGGACGCTTCCTCTACGTCACCGACAGCGCCTATCTCAAGGGCACCGGAAAGATCATTCGCCTCGCGCTGAACGAGTCGGGTGCGTCCGTGTTGCGTGCTCTATTATGTGTGCGTGCTCTATCACATGCGTCGCACTCCGTCGAGTCGCTTGCGCGCACGACAGCTGTCGTATTTTCCTACTATATCGTGTGCGTCGCACTTGACTTGGTGTCGTCGCTCATCTTCCCTCGTGTGCTTTCATCGTTTTCCTCGTCTATTTTGCTTCTCACACGGAGTTACGCCTTGTTGTTCGCCAGACCCCTTCTCCGTCGTCGAGCAGGTCACATGGCTCGACCACGACCACGCCGGCACTCCGAACGGCCTGCGTTACTTCAACGGGAGCCTCTACTACACGGACGACGGCGCGCTCCGCCGCGTGCCCATCCTGGTGCGTGTCCCTTTAGTGCAACTCGCATACACACATTGCACTCGCTGCTCACACCCGCATACACCACACACATTGCATCGCTGTTCACACGTGCTTGGCGCGCCATTTGCCGCATGTCCGCGTCAATTGAACAGTTCTCCCCCCGTGTCTAACTGCCCTTCACCTCTCGCACGCGTCACGTGCCAGGCGGACGGCACTGCGGGCGACCAGGTCGAGCTGTACAAGGAATCGACCATCCTTGACGACCTCGCGCTGATCCCGCTCGGCGACGGCACAACCGCCGTCCTGTTCGCCGACTACCTCCACGGTGGTCTTATTGCGGTGGACTCGTGGACGGGCGCTGCGGTGTCGTCGTCCCCTCGCGACCTCTTTGACGGCCCCTCGAGTGTCATGCGCGGCGTCCCGCCGATGTTTGCGGGGGACGAGCTGCTTGTGACCGACAAGGGCATAATCTGCGACAAGGCGAGCGGCAACTTCTTTTCGGGCGTCTCGTTTGCCCTCGGAAACGGACGTCGGCTCTGAGGGGATGTGGCGACGACAAAAACGCGTGTATCGGAGCAATTGGCGTGACCAGCACGCATTGCAAGTTGAGATGGCGCGTGGTTGTGGCGCGTGCGTTAAGTCGCAAGCGCGACAATGTGCGGCAATTCGCGTGGCTGAATGAATCTGTGATTTATTTCCTAAAACCATAGCAAGCTGCCGTTGAGGTGGACCTTCGTTGTCAGCCGTCGGCGAGTGGTATTTACACACGAGCAGTGCCACTGTATTTGTGACGCGCCCCGGTTTATTTTTTTCTTTTTAGGCGCCCTGTGCTGCGGGCCAATTTCCGAACATGGGGTGGTTTACAAGCCTTGAGTGTGTTTTCAACGCAGAGTGACGCAGGTCGGCGGGATGCTTCTGGAAAACCGGTCGTGTGCACTGCCAGTGTCTCTTAACCATAAGACTTAGGCTCACTCGGTGGCATCGCTGGCACATAATCTCTTAATTGTGGGTCCATTGACACGAAGCGCAGCCACGCTACGTCAGCGCTGGGCAACGACAAAGTTGCGCGCTTTCATGCGGCCCACAAACCACTGCCACGCGCCCTGTGTCCGATTCAGTCTCCTCCAGTACTGTAACTGACAGCTGGTCGAACGTCGGTCGGTATAACGAGGGGAATCTCAAACTCGAATGCCCACTTGAGTGCCCGCATGCTAAAATCGAGACGCACCAAATCGAACACAAAAACGGGGCGCTTGACGATTTCCACGCCGAGCCGCCGTTCCAGCGACCACAGCATGCGGACATTTCGATCCAGTGCGTCCTCAATCGACAAGCGTACCTTTGGGATGACGTCAGGGTGCTTCGAAAGCACGTCATACCAAAAAGACTCGGCATCACGGCAAATTCACAGCGCCTCCCAAACCTTTGGGACACACCGCTCGACGCACGCCGGCTCGTTCTCCTCAAACCAACGGACAAACTCACCGAGTCCCTTGCGCACGCACGCAAGCAGCGCCTCGTCACACTCGCCGTCGCGCTTCGTACGGTCAACGCGAGAGAGTGCGCAACGACTATCGGCGTTGTTCGCATGCGGCGGCGAGCGATAACGGCAGTCCCGGCACGCGGCTGTCGAGCTTCCGAGCGAGGCGAAAATGGCCAGCCCTCACGGCCTCGCTCAGCGCACGATGCAAGGCGAAAGGGCGCGTCGCGATTTGAAATTCTGCCGCTTTGCCCCCGGCCTTAACAGGCGCAATTCGCGCGTTCACGTCGATCATGTACGACAGCACGTCCCAGTGACTTTCCCGCGCCGCTTTCATTGACCACACGATCGCCCTCGAGTCGCCCCACCAGCGGCCAACGTCAAAGCGCTCGCAGAGGTACCGAAGAGCGGCAACGTCGCCCTTCGCAGCCGCGTCTTCAATAAAATCGGGGTATGCATCCGCACCGCTCAAACTCCTCAGGAAATGCGCGCTCCATCGCCACTAGCCACGGCACTGAAATTTCACTGCCCACGCATCGAAACGTGGACGTGAGATCGTTCACCAGTCCTTCCCCGCGACACCACTCGATCGCCTCCAGGGCCATTTCGCGCATGAGGTACCTTAGCAGGAACCGCTCGTGGCTCATGGTCTCCTGTTGGCGCACGAACGGCACGAGGACCTTCGCCGCTTCATAGTCGCCCTTTGAGAGCACGTGCGCGACCACCAGTGGCATTCCGCGCCCTCCACCGTGACGCTGAATACGATGTCGTCGGCGTCCGCGTTGGCAATCGTCCGCTTCAGACCTCGCTCACGCAGCCGCCGGCGCCATCACCGCCGAGCGTCGGTGGCTTTGTTTGCGTAATACTCTTGGAAATCTTTCCGGCATACTCTCGAGCGGAATCGGCGACCGCGACAGGGCGAGATCAAGCAGCGCAACCCCACAACCGCTCTTCACTTTCACCGCACACGAGTAGAGTGCATTGGCGTATCAACGCCTTAGTCGCAGTGCACGCACTCGTCGAAGACGGCCTCAAAGATAGCCGGGCACTGCGCGTAGTGCTCCATCGACATCTCCAGAAGCGAGACGTACGTGCCTCGGACAACCGGAATGAGTCGCAACACGGTGTCGAGATCGCCCCTTCGGACGGCGCCCTCGAGCACAAAATACCCCAATTCATAGAAGACTTCGGGTCTCTCGTCGAGGAAAAAGTCCAGCTGCGCCCGCGTGAGGTGCTCCCAGGGCCATGGCACGCCGTCTGGCCGGGTGAGATCGTAGTACCTCCGAATGTCAAACTCGCACGTGCGGGCGAGATGCACGACCATGTCCCAGTTGCCGTGCTCAAGTGCGCTGTCCAACGCCTCCGTCGTACAGCGCGGCACGCGACCGCGTTTCGTCTCGTCCTCCATCAACAGCCGCACGAGGTCAAAGTGGCCATTCCTCGCAGCCATGGTGATGTCCCACCGGCCATACGCGCGGTACTTGCGGAGGTCGCCCACGACGCACTCGTTGACCGTGTTGTGGATGCGCGTGAGAAAGTCCCACAGGCGCACGCACGTGGCGCGCAGATTGCCAAGGTGAGAGTGAAGCCGCCGACCTCGACGAGGTGGACGAGGACTTTTTCGGATAGACCCAGGAGCGACATGTGTGCGTTGGCAGAGATGTCCCTCGTGCAACAGTAAAGGTGAAAGTTTGAATGCTACGGAAATTATCAATGTGTGTGTGTGTGTGTGTGTGTGTGTGTGTGTGTGTGTGTGTGTGTGTGTGTGTGTGTGTGTGTGTGTGTGTGTGTGTGTGTGTGTGTGTGTGTGTGTGTGTGTGTGTGTGTGT
>CALSCQ010001479.1:25000-28843 GCA_943704525.1 Pigoraptor vietnamica | reverse complement strand
CCGATCTGTGCGTGTGTGCGTGTATGAGCGTGCGTGCGAGAGTGTGGCCTTTGAGCTCACCCGACATTCACCCCCATGTTCTCAGGCATTTTTGCGCCCATCATCGAGGCTTCGGGCTTTGAGCCGTGGCCTGCCCTCTCCCCCGAGGACTACTCGAGCGCCAAGGCGAGCGGCTGGTCCGTCGATCCCACCACCCTCTCTTTCGATCGCGAAGAGTCGCCTTACGACCTGCCCGCAGCCTGCGACGCCGTGGGGGAGGCTGTCGTGCGCGCGGACGATGTGCACGTGGCGGACTCGGCGGCGCGCTCGCTCATCCTTGCATCGTGGTCGACAGTGTCCCTGCGGAACAGCACCGTGGAAGGGTTCGAGGGTTCCGTTCTGCGCGTCGTCGCTTCCAAGGACGGCCGCCCAATGGCCACGGCGACGGTGTCTGGACTCCGGGTGACCAACAGCGTCTACCCGGCGCTGTGGGCGCAGGTGCAGGAGAGCGACGTGGCGTGGATGCAGAGGGAGTACGGGCAGCGCTTCGACAATTTCCTCGCGACGATCGATGCCACCGACTGCGCGTTTGATACGTCTGGCGGCGGGGTACTTTACTACACGGCCGTGACCGACATTGGGCTCGCGTACACGCCGCTCGCGGGGCAGCCGTTCGTCTCGGACGCCTCCGTCCGCGATTACCTCGTTCAGCCTTTTCCGTATCCCATGCCACACCTCGTCTGCCACCCGGCGCAGCCCGCGTACGGCTTCGATATAGAGTCTGGTGTGCCGCCCGTGGTGGCGTTCACTGTGTCCTCGCGCGCGCGCATCACTTTGACGCGAATGACGGCCACGAACATCGCGGAAGCGACGGTGGCGCGCGCGTGCGGCGGCGAAATTCTCGTCACGAACAGCACCGTGTCGAATTCCGGTCACGCCTTTAACAACTTTGGGCTGCTTGCTTACACGACGGCCTTCCGCTGTGGGATGGCGACTGCGCTCAGCCATTGGTCGGTAATCGAGTATACGGATTCGACGTTCGCGGACATCCAAGCCACCGCGGCTGTTATTGCAAGCGACCTCTCGCCCAACGCGAACGACCTCACGCGCGTCATACAGGCTCCCGCGCAGCTCGTTCGCTTCACGCGCTGCGTCTTTGAGCGGTTCGCGAGCGTCGGCTACTCGGCCATCGGTTTTGTGGGCGCGGGCCTCGCGAACGCACTCGAGCTGAACGAGTGCTCGCTAACGGACATCAACGCGACGGCATATTCTGCAGACTACACGCCGTACCCTGTGCGCGACCCGAACTCGCGCTATGCGTTTGTCGACTGGATGCCGGTGGTCTTCGGCGGCTTGTTCACGACGCACGCGACCCTGTCCATTCGCGGGTGCACGCTGCATCGCCTCCGCTTCCCCGGCGCCGACGAGTTGGGTCCCGTCTACGAATTCTTTCCCGAGGGACGGCGCGTGTTCGGCGGTCTCGTCAACGCGGGCGTCAGTCCAATCGACTCGCACTCGCTGTACGCCACCAACGCGCGCCTGTCGGTTATTCGCAACCTCTGCCCCGCCGAGATCAGGAACGCTCCCTTCTTTACCGATCTGCAGCAGCGCCCACTGCCGGTCGACCCGTGCTTCCTGGATCGCGCCGTCGTGCGCATCGTCGACACGATTGTTGACGACGTCGCGGACGCCGCGGGTCTCTTTCTCGCCGGGGGAGCTGCCGACGTGTCCGTACTCCGGTCGTCGATTTCGAACGTGCATTCCCTCGGCGCCGGTCTCGGGTACTTTGACCTCTCGACGCACTTGGAGCTGCGCGAGTCGACGTTCGACGGGTTCACTTTTTCGTTCATGGACGAACCGCCGCAATTTCCGTCCAATATGCTGCAGTGGCCGTCGTACCTTTACTTACCGAAGATAGGCGGGATGATCGTGGGCCTGCCACTCATGAGCCCCCGCGTGTCGGCGTGGGCGGACCCCACAGCGCCGCGCGACGTGCTGGTGACCTCCAACTACACGCAGCCGCAGATGCTGACGGTGAGCCACTGCGCCTTTAGCAACATCGAGGGCCTTGGGGAGGTCTCTGCGGTCGTCTCGCTCCCGCCCTCTGTCCAGACAGGCATGTTCTCCGAGAACACGGCGGCGCTCGTGTCAAAGTACGGCAACAGCGACGCGGTGCCGAGCGTAAGCGTGAGCGTGACGGTCGACAACTTCGACATACTCATCGAGTACTCGTCGTTCCAGTCCATCTCGTCGCAGGGGCCCGCGCTGGTGGACGTCGGCGCGCGCAGCATGTTCGCCCTTACGCTGTGCGTGTCTTCCACGTTTGTGAGTGACGTGCACTCGAGGCAGGGCGCCGGCCTCATCTCTCTCACCACGCGCGCCGACGTCGCTGCGCAATTGCTGGACTTTGCTGCCGAGCGTGTCTCAGCGGGCCGCAGTGGCGGCGTGCTATACTCGACGAGCCCACTCACGCTCACAGTGTCGGGTGTGGTCATCAACGGCTCGTCGGCTGGGGTTGATGGCGGCGTGTTTGCGATCGGCTCTTCCGTCGGGACCGTCTCGGCCAACATGCGCGACGTCGACGTGCGGGGAGCGCGCGCGCTGTCCACGGGCGGCGTGTTTGCCATCATGGGGAGTGCGGTTGTGTCTGTCGCCAACTCGACGTTCGCGGACGTCTCCGCGGGGCAGAGCGGCGGCTTTGCGAGCGCCACGAACTGGGCGGATTTCCGCGTGGGGTCGTCGTCAGTGGTGCACGCGCGCGCGGGCGAAGGCGGCGGCGCGGTGGCGACGTCCAACTCGGCGTCGGTCCGGCTCACCAACATGACCGTCTCTCAGGTGACCACGGAAGGGAAGGGCGCGGTCCTCGCGATGGACACGTGGTCCGCCGCGGTGGTAATTGGCGGGAGGTACGCGTCGCTCGCCGCGGCGGGGTCCGGCGGCTTTGCGTTCCTTGCCGGCAACACGTCGCTGCAAATGGGGGGAAACGTGTCCGTGTCCGGTGCGTCGGCGGGTGGGGACGGCGGGTGTCTGTACTTTGGGGCGCGCGCCTCGCTGGACGTGCGCGATGCGCGGCTAGCCAACTGCGCCGCGGGGACGGCCGCGGGAACGTACGGCGCAGGGGGAGTCCTGTTTGCCGAGGGGGGAGCGAACGCCGCGTCTCGCGTGCGCTGGGCCAACGTGAGCGTGTCGTCTCCCTCGGCGGTGATTGCGGCCGGTCTCTATCTCGCGAGGGGCGCCGAGACGCTGCTGCCCCTGTTCACGGGGGTGTCTGCGGTCGCCTCGGGACTCGCGGTGTCCACGCGTCCGTGCTCAGTGTCGCTGTCCGCTGCGTCCTCTGGGGCGCTGACGGTGGTGCCGGGGTCGTCGTTCCCCGCGCTGACGCTGACGCTGCGCGACTGTCTCGGCGTGCCGGTCAAGGCGCCCCCCTCGCAGTCGGTCGTCGCGAGGCTCTTGCTCGTTTCTCAAGGGGCGAACGCGACGGTCGCGGGGAGCGGGCTCGTCGGGACGGCGACGGTGGCCTTCCTGGAGGACCCGTCGGCGTCGATTCCCGCGGGGACGCTCAACGCCCACGGCAAGCCCGGCGCATACACCGTGCGACTTGAGACCGCAAACCTCCTTCACAAGGACGACAACCTCTTCGCCGACGCCGCGCTCGCCGTCACCCTCGCCGAATGTCCCTCGGGGCAGTACCTCCGCCACGACGCGACGTCGGGCCTGGACGCGTGCGTGTCGCTGCCTGTGGGTGCGGCGTCGGACGACCACCTCGCGGCCAAAATCGCGCCTGCCGTCGTGTGCGGGTCCATCGCGATACTCGTGGGCGTGGCCCTGTTTGTGCGCTACCGCCTCGCCGTTATGCGGAAGCAG
>CALSCQ010001479.1:0-20000 GCA_943704525.1 Pigoraptor vietnamica | reverse complement strand
GGTCGCTTCGTCTCGTTGCATGCACGTGCGCCACGTGTACTTGCGTGTGTGACCGTGCGTGTGTGCGTGTGTCTGCGTCGCTCTGTGTGCGCGTGGCGCGCGAAGACTGCAGTCAATTAACACGCTAGTGCAAACGCAGCCACAGACCTTATTGACACTGTATGGCATCGACCATTCACGCCCAGAGACATCAATCCGTCGGCGCACCAGGACATCAAATCGCAACACACCGTCGCCCGTCCTTCACCGTCCACGCTCCTCGAGGCGGTCCAAGCGCCCCGAGAGCGACTGCACGGCGTCACGCAGGGCGTCCAGTTTCCCCGACAGCGCCTCCACGCCCTTCCGCGTCGCCTCGTCGTGTCCGGACGAACCCCCCGGCGAAGGAACGCCTTCCGCGACCGCCTGCGCGTCCGACGCCGTCACGACGTAGTGGAGCCAGCGAGGCGCGTGGGCGGCGCGCTGCTTCGGGGTCATTGCCAACTCGTATTCGACGAGGATCGACGCGAGCTCCATGCGCCACTGCACGGCGGCGTTCTCCATCGTGCGCTCGAACGTGTTCGAGAGAAGTGCGATGAGCACGTTCAGCAGAATAATGACGACAACCACCATGAAGATGCCCCACAGCGTGCGTGCGAGCCCGGGGTAGGCTACCGCGGCAAGCGTCGTCACGTCAAAGGCCGAGAACATCATCAAATAGGCGTTGAGAACCGAGTCGCCCCACGTCTCGAAGCCCGCGGCGCTTGAGCCGCCGCCGAGCAGGAAGAACGCGTGCGCGAAGGAGAGGACGGCGAGCAACAGTATGCCGAGGAAGAAGACGAGGTCGCGTGCGATCGACAGCAGCATGCGGACAAAGACGCCGGTCTGCCGGAAGCCGCGCGCAAACGACAGCAGGCGGAACCACAGGAGAAGCGTCGCGACGGACGTAACGGCCGGCTCCGACCACGCGCAGAGGGCGCGCAGTGGGACGGCGGTGAAGACGAGGATCAGCGCCGACGTCTCGACGAGG
The DNA here is from genome assembly GCA_943704525.1 of Pigoraptor vietnamica. Lineage (NCBI taxonomy): Eukaryota > Filasterea > Ministeriida > Capsasporidae > Pigoraptor > Pigoraptor vietnamica. Next base: position 18,994 of record CALSCQ010001479.1, on the reverse strand, counting down.
TTCCACAGCGACGCAAAGTAGCGCAGCCGTTCCTTGTACAGCTGCACCAGCTCGACCACAAACAACCACGCAGCCATCGCCAACATCGCAATCTCAAACGCAAGCTCGACCTTCCCCCGCGCGCCGTCGTAATCGGGACCGTCCCCGTTATTGGAGGGGTCGCTGCGATAGACGTTTGACGCGCAAGACGTGCCGCGAGACGTCGCGACGGCCGTCACCGCCGTGTACAGGCCGACAAACACGGCGTAAAACGCGAGGTCCACGAGGAACTTCCGGCGCCCGAATGCGTCCCACTTGTGCGCCATCACCGCCTCCATGACGCGCGTGCGGAACAGCTCCTCGCACCCGCTGCGCGCCGCCACGTGAAGCAACGTCCCGCCGAGCGCCTTCTTTCCAATGTGAGAGAACCCCTGCGGACAGTGCGCGTCGAGGCTGCCGGGAAGCACGCGCGGCGGCCGCGACTGTCCGCGCGTGACACCGCCCGCCGCCGGCCGGCCAGTCACCTGGTACCGGGCGTCGGCGCCGAGCACAAAGGGGAGGGGCACCACGCACGGCAACACGGGCACTCGGCGCTCCGCCGTCGGCCGTTCGTCGCCGTCTGCATCGTCTTCGTCATCGGGCACTTCCTCCACTGCAATGCCCTCGTCTGCTGCGACGCCCGCATCGACGCCGCCCGCGCCCCCCTCCACGTTGGCGCCCGCGGAGCCGTCCAGTTCCACAAGGTCCCGCCACAGGGCACCGGCGCAGTTGAGCTCGGGGTCGCTGCGCACCAGAATGTCGCCGTCGTCCAGCGCCGCCGTGAGCGTCTGTGCATTGTCACGCCGGCCGCGGGCGGAGGGGTAGTGCTCCGCCGCGGAGGACACGGTCGCGCGGCAGGGCCACGGCACGCACGGGTGCATTTCGAGCGTGTTCGCGGCAAGGGGCGGCGCGCTGACGGAGTCCAATCTACGCAGCGTGTCGGCAGCGAGGTCCGGCCACCGCTGGACGAGGCGAGGCAGGAGGCACGTGAGCGCGTACGCGTTGCGCGGGTGGAGACCGAGCGGGGGCTCGACCACCCGCCGGAGGAGCAGCTCGACGGTCGTTTTCAAATTGCGAGCCATGGCGAGGTCGATGGCGGTGAGTCCCGAAGCGTCGCGCGAGAGCACAAACGGCACGCGCGCAGAGAGGAGAACAGCCAGCACGTCGTTACGACCAAGCTCGGCGGCGCGGTGGATGACCGTGCGCCTGTTCTCGAGATGTGGCACGTGCACCGTGTGCGGGTATTCCCGCGTGACGCGTGCGAGGGAAGTGACGTCCCCGCGCGCAATTAACAGGTCCATTGACGCGAGTGGCGGGTCGCGCTTTGTCACGTCCATTACTAAAACGGACGCGTCCAACATCGCGATGGCCACGACAAGCGCACCATCCGCCCCGGTTCCCGCCATTGTGCGCGCCCGGTGCCTCCGGAGAGTGCCCATCGACGCAGATCCATGGACTGCCTGGCCGCCAAACACGCTGACGCACTCGCCCTCGGCCGGCAAGCGGAAGGCCATTTCGCAAGAGTAGTCGCGCATGTCCCACACCTTGAGCGTTTTGTCGCGACCGACACTGAAGAGGCGCGCGCCCGTTGGTGAAAAGGCGCATGACGTCGCCGTCCCGAGATGGGCGTCGTCGAGCGCATGCAGCTGCGTGGCCACGACGACGTCGACGCCGCCCTTCTCGCCCTCCCGCACAGAGAGGCCCCACAAACGCACGCTGCGGTCGGCCGATGCCGAAGCAACCACAAGCGTGCGACGGGACGCGCCCCCGTCTGGGTCATCGGGTGCACCGACGGATAGGGGAAACAGGCCACTGCGAAGGTCGGCAACCTCCCCGCGCACGTCAAACGGGAAGAACGCGAGGCCGTGCACGGAGGAGGAGTGGCCGTGGAACGTGACGAGGAGGGTGCCGCTGGCCGGATCCCACACGCGGACCGTCCCGTCGAACGACGCCGACGCAACTAGCTCTCCCTCGTGCGAAAACGCGACGGCGTTCACCGCCCCCTTGTGGCCGCCGAGCACAAACACGCACGCCCCCGTCTCTGCGTCCCATATGCGCGCAGTGGAATCGCTCCCTCCGCTCGCAACGATGCGGCCAGTCGGGTCCGCGGGCGACACTGCGCACGCGCTCACCTGACCCTCGTGCCCGGCGAGCGTCGCCGTGCGCTTCCCCGTCGCCGCATCCCACACCATGAGCAGGCGGTCCCAGGACGCTGTCACAAAGCGCGATCCGTCCGCGCTCACGGCCACCGACATGACGGAATGCGTGTGCCCTTCCAGCTCCATGCGATCGGTGCCATGCGTTGCGTCCCACACGCGCACGGGCCCGAGCACCGCCGCGGAAATGACGCGCGTGCCGGACGGGTGAAACGCGCACGCTGTGACCGCCTTCACGTGCGGCTTGACGAGCGGCGCAGGCTCAATCTGCGTATCCACGAGGCGCACCCCAAAGTCCTCCGTCGCAAGCGGGACGAGTATGCGCCGTCCGTCCGAAGAAAAGGCGACTGACAGCGCCACGCCGATCCGCGCCGCAACGACCGCCGCCGAGGGCCCTCCCGGCACGCCGGCGTCGTGTCCGCTCTGCGCCGAAGCCGTCTCGGTCGCGGGGACGACGACGATGCCCGTCTGCGCGAGGGCGTTCTGGTCGGGTGCGAGCACGCCCACGCCACCCGCGGCGGCCCCCGAAGCACCTCCGGCGCCGGGTGCGAAGGGCTCGTTCAGGGCGACCATTTGGACGAGGTCCACGCGGCGGATGACAGCGCCGGTGGCCGTGTCCCACAGCATGAGGTTGCCCAGCGTCGACACGGCCGCCACCTGCGTTCCGTCGGGCGAAAAGTCGCAGTGCACTTTGGCACCTCGTTCCATTCCGACAAGTGGGCGAATGAGCGCGCCCGTCGTCGCGTCCCACACGCCCAAGAGACCGTCCGTCGATGCCGTGAGCACGAGCGAGCTGTATTCTCCGCCGGCGCCGCTTCCCTCCAGCACGGAATTGCGCTTGGACACATCGCCGCCGCTCGCGAGAGACGCGTGCCTGCTCCCCGCAGACCGTCCCACCGGCGAGTATTTGCACGCGACGATGGGCTCGCTGTGTCCCAGGAGGCGGGTCACAATGGACGCGCCGCCCTCGCCGTGCGAAGAGGCGTTCAGCTGCAGCTGATACACGAGGCACGTCCCGTCGCGCGACCCCGTCACAATACGGGCGCTCGTGGGCGAGAACGACAGTGCCTGCACCTGTCCCGTGTGCCCCTCGAGCAGCGCCACGAGCTCACCCGTCGATGCGTCCCACACGCCCGCGACGCTCTTGCGCGGGTCTGTCGACGCGGCCGCAACAAAGCGACAGTCCGCGCTGAATGTTACCGCAGCAAAGCCGCTCGACGTCGAGGGCGTCGCACGCGCCAACCGACAAACCTCGCTGCCCGTCTCGAGATCCCACACACGCGCCGTGTTATCCCACGACGTGGAAGCGCATCGCGTCCCGTTCGGCGAGAGGGCGACCGACTCGACGGCCTCGGAGTGCCCGCGCAGCACGCCGCCGCACATGCTGGACGCGGCGAGGAGCGAGCCGTCGTTCGTGTTCCACACGCGCATCGTCGAATCCCGCGACCCCGTGACGAGAATATGCCGGGGCTGCGAAAAGGAGCAGCATGCAACGGCCTTCGTGTGACCACTGCGACGCACGCGCACGGAGTCACCCGACGTCCGCGGCGACGACGACAACGGCCCAAGTCGGCCGTCCCTCTTCTCTCCATCGGCGGCATTCGCAGCGCCATCAGGCTCTGCAAGCCGCACCAGACGCACGGCACGCACGCCCGTCGCCGAGCTCACGGTGGCCGTTGGGGCCACGACAATACCCTGCGACAACGACGAGGCTATGATGGCGTTGGGGTCGACGGCGGAGGCGCGCGAGTGGCGAACCGGGTTCATCTCCATCGCCGCTGCCGCAATTTCGCGGTCGGCCGGCGTCCCTGGGGGCATGGCAGCAACACACTGAGAGCACACCCGGCCTCACGAGGGCGCCTTTGTGTGTGTGTGTGTGTGTGTGTGTGTGTGTGTGTGTGTGTGTGTGTGTGTGTGTGTGTGTGTGTGTGTGTGTGTGTGTGTGTGTGTGTGTGTGTGTGTGTGTGTGTGTGTGTGTTGTGTGTGTGTGTCAGCGAGAGTTGATGCAGAAATTGGGTGTAGACCTTCCAGAAAGCGAATGGAGTGTGGGATCTTTGTCAGATGTATGCTTCGTATATGTGTGAGAGCGCAAGCTTTGCGTGGCCTTTGTGTCTAGAGTGTCTTTGTGCGTGTCTCCGCGTGCGTCTGCGTCTTTCCGCATGTGTGGCTGCGTGTGCGTGCGAGAGAATGCACGTTCCGCGGGCGCTGTGGTTGCTGTCTGCGCGCGGTGGTGGTGTCAGGTGACATGATCGCACCCAATTTGGGCAAAAACGCACACCGCCTGACACTGAGGCACGTAACACTCGACACGGCCTCCATTTTCGAAGCTGTACTGCCGCTTCCCCGCCCCGTGAGGCTGGTAGAGTCACCCTCGTCCTCAAGGACTGCTACGGCCGACGGCACACTAACAACAGATAAACGTCACGGCGTTAGCAGTCAGTTTAATGCTTCACTGCCGGCTCGGGCGGCCCGCACACTGGCGGCCACGGCAGCAGCCGCCGGCGGCGGCACGCCGGACGCCGTACTCGGCGGATCATTTATCAGTCATGCCCGCGTGCCGCCAGTCGCCCGGCCAACTGAAGATAGCCCTCAGTCTGTCGCACGATCACCACAGTTCCGTCCTCGAGATGTCTTGAGTCCGTCCGACTCCGTCCAAGGGGATCAGGCCGGAACTGACGCCCAGAAGCCGATCAGCGACTCCTCTGACAGTGAGGCCGGCACGCCGGCGCGCGCCGTAGATCCGGCCGGCAACAGCCAGCAGCCCGATGAGCCGTCGAGTCATCAGACCAGATGCGCCGGCCATGCCGGTCGCCGACGGGGCCCCTGCGCATCTGTACCGCCGTTGGCAGACTGACACGCAACATTCGCGGGTCGCGTCAGTTCCAGCGCCGCCTCGCTATCAGATATCATCAGTACGGCCCTCGGGCGGGGCACGCCGGCTGCTGATTCCCTCCGCTGTCAGCATCAGCGCCGCCAGTGTGGGCTTGTGACTCCGCCGGTGCCACCTTCAGAGTGCCCCGCAGAACAAAATTAACGGCTCTCTGCTACAGTGATCAGCCGACAGTCACACTCGTTGCGCACAATCCGGCTGGCGCGGCGCATCGCCGGCAGCCGAGCGCGCATCGGGCTGCCTCTGATGATACGGGGCCAGCTACGTGGGCGCTAGGAACAAACGAAAACGGCGTTGACGTGGACGGGGCACGTAAAGAGCAATCGAACTGAACGGCGTTGTCGCGGGCGGGGGCACCGGCCGGTTGCAACCCTCGCCGACTGCTGCCGGCTGCCCGGGCCGGCTCGGCCGCCCGACAGCCGCACTGAGCCTCCGCACTGGCTTCCCGAGAGGAAGTGCCCGGCTGCAGTGGCATCCCTCCGGCAGTTGCAGTGAGAGAGCCGCTCATCGCCGCAAAGTTAAAAGGGATGCGCACGCAAAGGCAACGGCACGTTGAAAGGTGCCAAAAAACCGCACTCCAACTGTTCCGTAGTCTGGCCGGCCAGTGCGACCGCCGGGCCGGGGCTGCCGGCGATGTCTGGTCCATGTCCTGTTACTCTGGGGTTGCCTATCAATACTGTTATGTGATTGACCAAATTTCCGCGGATTCCGCCTGATCGCGTTTTCCGTTCATCGCCTTTCTTCTTTCATCGCGTCCCTCCGCACAGCATGCCCCCAGTCACAGCAATGGCGCAGTCGATAAGTTTGGAGGAGCAGATTGGCAAGATCGATCGGAAGATTTCTAAGAACGAAGCGACGTTTCTGCGCTCGAACTCTCTACCGACGAGGTTGAACGGGACGTCAAGAACGTCACGGAAAAGATTGACGCACTCAACGCGAAATCGTCTCTAACAGACCGAGAGGAAAGAATTTTGGAGTGGTTAAACAAGGACGTGGAGGCGCAGCGGACGAAAGCGAAGCAGTAGCGAAAGAAGAGGAGCAGCTGCGGAAGGAGAACGAGCAGTTGCGGAGGAAGAAGGAATATCTGCGGCTGGGTGGGTACTCTGTGTGCTGCGACGTCAGTGCGTTGCCGTTGTTGATGTGCCTTACGTTTCGCGTTCTGTGGCTTGCAGAGAAGCCGAGTTTGGCCCCTGGCGGTGAGTCACACGGCCTGGAGTGCGTCGACAGGGTGTTACACTGACAAACTTTTCGTGTGTTCATTTTTTTATATATAGTGTGGTGTAGGGCGTGCGTCTGGGGGCAGTGTATTCTACGTGCGAACTGACAGTATCGGGCTGTGTGTGTCGTGTCGGACGTGTATTGTGGGCTGTGTGTGTGTGTGTAAGTGTATTCAGTTTGGATGTTTGCGTAGTGTATAGTGTGTCAGAGTCCCACGTTAATGCGTATTGGGGAAGTGCGACTGTATAGTGTCTCGCACGTTGGCTGAGTATGAATTTGGCGCGTGTTGCATATTGCGTACCTTCGAGCGTGGGTCTACTCTTAGGGTCCTCATAACTGACACCGTGCCCGCGGCATTGCTTCTCCGTGCCGTCAGACCTGGCACAGCAAGATCCCGAGCAGCTGGCGAGAACGTTTTCGAGAGTTTCAGTAGCTGACGGGGGTACGAGTGCTCATATGTATGTGTGTGTTGCGTACGTGTTGCAGTTTGTGCCTGCTGTGTGTCAAACCAACTGACCCTTCCCTCCTTTCCCTCCTCTCTTGGCTGTCCATTCAATTATCACTCACCAGTCATATATTTGATTATGCAATGCAGTCTCTCCAGCCAGCATCTTGCGTATCTACAGGCATTAATGTCTTCTGGCAGACGTTTGGAGAGGCCCACAGAGCCATGCAAACGCACGCAACCGCCTAGCAACATGTCTCAAGGATCTGCTCGACGAGCGGCTGGACCTGCTGATTTTCGAGCATGGAACCGACACACCGCCTGATTTTGGGAAGCTGGCAGCGCACGGCGGCGATATTGACGTCTACACCGGTGAGCGGGAATACATTGTTTGTCTGGTGTGGCTCAGGCCGTGCAGCCACCCCACACGATTAATGCTCGGCATCGGTCACTGTAACAGGGATGGCGTGTCCTAACGGTTACATGTGGGAGGAGACGCACAAGCACCTTCACGACGTTCTGAAGAGAGCCCAGCGTGCCCTTCGGTGAGTGCCGTCGCAGAGCTGAACGATGGCGCATCGATCGAAGAGGGTCTGTGGTGCCGTGCTGTTGAGTGCGTTCTTTTTTTTTCTTTCTTTTTTTTGGCTGACGGCCGAATTGCGACTCGTCCGGGGTGCAGCGTGGACGACCCGTCGTATCCCCGAGAACAGGCGCGCGTAGACGCGTCTCTAACTCTCTACTGGATCGCTCGCTATCCCAAGGATGAGCTCGGTGATGTATTCGCGGACGTCGAGACGTCGAGTGCGGAACCGATTCGATCAGCGGCAGTCTCCCTCACTGGCGACAAAGATCCGTGGCTGGGGAAGGATTTTTTGGATGGGCTTGCCGGCGTTGAATTCCCGACGTCCATCGTCGAGCACGGTCTGGTGCACGTCTTGAGCGCCCTCGCGTCCGTGAGGCACTTTGTTGTTACAAAGCCGAGAGAGGACGAGACGAATCATCACGCACGCCTTGTGTCGGTGGTTATCGGCGCACTTCTCCGTGCGCTCAGCGTGACTGACGCCGATAGCAGCGGCTTGGTCTATGAAGTCGAGTATGACATTTCCCGTATTTGTGACCGGAAGAAGCCAAACCGCTTCTGCGACGATGTGCCGTGGTTTTTGTGCGTGATCTCGAGGACCAAGGACGCGGACGGACGAGCCCACAAGGCCGATCGCTGGCGGTTGCCGTGCTATATGTACGAGGCGCTCGTCTACCATGTGAGCAGGAGGCGCGTCGGCAACACGACGGATGCGCTCGAAAAGATATCCATTTGGGGATGTCTTGTGCGCGAGTCGACGCTCCGTCTCGTCTGCATGCGGCCTCGCGTGCGGGTCGGGGTGCAAGGCAACGATATCGTGATTACGGGTCGCCTCTTTGAGAACATTGACGAGGCCGATATTGCCACCGTAGCGGGCGTCGCGACGCTGGCAAAGTGGCTCGTCGTTGCACGCGCTACGGGCTCCTACCTCCGCGGCATGCCGGAGGACGCCGACTTCATTCAGCCGCCGCCTGATAGTGACCTCCCCGATTCGGCCATGGCGTCCAGCGGGGACTTCAGGGGCGCGGACACTATCAAGGCGCTCTTGGCCGTGTTCATGAGGCCGGCCGCGAGTGATGGGGCCGTGAAGGACGCCGGCGGTGAGACTGCGAAGGACGGGAAGACTGCGAAGTGCCACGCCGACGACGACCTCGGAGATGCGGACGGTGAGTGGCGCGAGAATCCGGAATGTATCGGAATTCATGACGCGCGCTTGCTCGCGGTCGCGGCCTGTGACGCGCTCGGTGCGACGATCGAAGACCTTTGCGTCGATGTAAGTCGAATATCTCCCCACTGTATTATGTTTTGCCAATGTGCTTTCTTAGTGCGCTGACGTTTGTCTGAGGAGGTGCATGAGTTTGACAATTCCTTGATATCAGTTGCCTGTCGGCATCGCTCCTACATGGCGTGTGGGTGCAGTGCGAGATTGGCTGTGTCGGTTTTGGCCGGGTCGTTTGCGTATCCGGTCATCTCATTGATTATTGTTGGCAGCACACCGCGACATGGGTCTGGATGGCGCGCACCATGACGGGTGCGACCGTCGCTCTCATCGTGAAGACTGGGCGGCGCGACGCGCGAGAGGTTTTGTTTCTGCGGCACTTTGCGGGACAGGACCACATTCCCGCTCTGCTCTTCTCGTCAACGAGCGAACCTTCGGCTGGGACGTACTGCATCGTCGAGCCGTGGCTGTTTGCCGAAGATCCCTCCTGTCCCCTGACCACGCCTGCGACGGTACGGTTGCCTATTGACTGTTGGCGCGGCGTGCTCTTCCGACCGTTCGTGACACCCTTCGCCACAGGCTGTTGTGCTCTTGCGCGACTGCTCGCGGGCGCTGGCCGTTCTGCACTCAAGCGGCTGCGGCACCGCGACGTCAAGCCGGGTGCGGTTCGCTTCGACTGGGACGCGATCTGTTGGCGCCTTGTGGATTATGATCTTGTGGGCGCGCTCGACACCGGCGGGACGGCTCCAGCGGCCGGGACAAAAGTGTGCTCACTTGGCTGTGCCACGTTTTGGTTCTTTATCGATACTACTTTCATCATGCCCGCCCTCGTGCAAATAGTTTGCGTCACTTTATGTGCTTGCCTGTCTTCTGCTCTCAACGTCTTTCCCTTCATAATACGTACTAATGTCTTGCCCTATTCTTCGCGGGTCACATTTCGCTCGGTCACGTGCATTTGCGCGGTGCGCAGGGCTTCTTGGCGCCGGAGTGCCTCGGTTCCGCAGGGCGCGCGTCGCCTGCGACTGACATGTGGGCGCTGGGTCGCACCGTCTCTATCATGTACTCGCAACACTTTGCGGGCAATTCGCGGCGTCGCCAAACGACTGGTCGTTTGTGCGCGGCGTCGTCCAACGCCTCATGTGTGGACCCGAGGAAGCACCCCACGGCGTCCAGTCTCGACAACGAACTCACGTGCATGCTGAAGATTGATAACTGCGACCGCGGAGACACAAGGTTCCCGATGACGCCCGACATGCAGAGAACAAGCATGGAACGCGAACAGCTGCATATATCCATTTCGCTGGCGGTTTTGAGCGACCGCCGCTCAATAAGATGCGAAGGAAGTGTGGTCGTTCTCTGTCCCTCACCGTAGTACACGTCCCTGCCCGGCTGAGGTTTAGGTGAAAACTTCCAAGCGTCCCAAGGTCTCGACACCCTCCTCTTTATGAGTCGGTATGGCCGCCATACCAAAAGCACGGCGCATGGCCGCCACTCACAGCGCCACTCACAGACGCTAGTTCGTGTGCGCTATTTGGGGCGCGTGCAGTCCCGCGCGCTTGATGTCAAACAGCACGTCGAGAATACAGCTCGCACTCCACGCCTGCACGGGACACCCGTCGTGGCACGGCGCCCCGTTCGCGTTCGTCAGCTCGGGCAGTCCCTCCCACACGTTGTTATCGAAGAGATGCCGCTTGTGCGCCGCCAGTCCGTACTCGACCTCTGCGACGGCGCGGCGGAGGCGGTTGGCGCGCCCTCCGATCGCGACCTTGGCACGCAGAAAGTAACCAAAGACCCACAGCCACTCCGGGCCGTTGTGATAGTTGAACCCCTTGGACGTCTTCCTATCGGCCGTATCGGCGGCGTTATTGTAGTTCCCATTGTACGTCCAGTCGTCCGGGTCGAGCGTCTTGATGCCAAGAGGACCCGCGAGGTGCTGCGGGGGACGAAGGTGTGTCGGATCATGTGTGTGTGTGTGTGTGTGTGTGTGTGTGTGTGTGTGTGTGTGTGTGTGTGTGTGTGTGTGTGTGTGTGTGTGTGTGTGTGTGTGTGTGTGATATAGTGGGACAAGCGCAAAACGGCGACGACGGGAAGACTCTCGCACACGCACGCCGCAGTCGCACGCAACATGCGCATAGAAGCGCACAGTGGGTGTGGGGAGGGTAGATGTTGCACGCACTCTTCGCGGGCACGCACCTTATCGCCCATGGCGAGCGCTGCAGAGGCGTGCGCGATATCGAACAGCTCAGGCGCAACGGCCATCGCAATGTACTGATTGGGGCGCAGCTGGTAGTCTCTGTGGCCGTAGGGCGAAGTAACGTATTAACAAACAGGCACGGCACCACGCATGCGCACGAAAGAAGGGCGGGTGTGACATGTGACATTCGAGAGACATCGCGGACAGTAGCAAGCGTTCACACAGAAGACAATACAACCTGCATGGCGACAGCGCACGCGCGCAGTCCCCCACCTGAAGCGCTCGGATGCGCCAACAGTGTCTCTGTAAATGCCGCGGCGGAAGACGACCGCGCGGTCCACGCCATACGCGTCGTCTTGCGAGGGGTCCTCGGGCACGTAGAACTTGCGCTCGAAATTGCGCGCAATGAGCGCGTCCCACTCGGCGAAGGAGATGGGCTGCAGCGGAGGGGAACAGTTCAGCGAAGTGAATAGCGCGGCACAAAGACTTGAGAAGGCGCACGCATGCATGTACAGTGGCGCACCTGGCGCACCCCACACATACACCAACGTGCATCTACACACACCTTCGTGCTGCCGTCTTCCTGGCGCAAGGGCACGGTCTCGTGCGGAAATTCGCTGGTCCCCGCAATCGTGGCAAGCCATCCCACGACCGACTTGCAAAGGCCCACCAGCTCAATCGCGGACCCGTCGCGCGGAGTGGCGGGAACGCCGCACGTGCCGGCTGCAGAAGAGTGGACAGAAAATGGGCGCCGGTGTCATTTTCGCGTTCATACACGACCTCATCGGCACACAAGAACGCAAAGCAGCCATCGCCACAAAGAAGGTTTTGCGGCAAAAGGGCCGGACGGGAAAATCGTTGCAAGTACGCAAGTACGCAAGTACGATGCAACCATAAAATGTGTGTGTGCGCGCACGCATACACGCCAACTCGCAGAGTCGCGCGCCAAACACCCACCCTGCTCCGACTCGCCCATCTTGTCCATCCACGTGCCGCAGTTCTGCGCGTTCCCGCCAAAAGGGAACCCCGTGGCGGGATCGATGCCCGCGCGCACCTGGAACCCGTGTGACGTCATGACGCGGTCGATCGCAGGGCCCGCGTTCCACTCGCGAAACTCGATCAGCTGCGAGTGTGTGCGCATTCGGTGCGCGCGAGTGAGATTTCTGCCAAAACGTAGCAACCCCGACCACGATGCATGAACCAAGCAACACGAGCTGTACAACGCACAAGAGCACAAACGACAAGACGGCGAGGGGATGGAGAACCGCATGTGGCAAAGGTGTCCGCGTGCGACGGGGCACACACAAATTATTAAACCAATCACACAATCAACAAACAAAACACACAAACCTGAGCGTGGCGCGACACAATCTCGTAGACGATGTCACCGACGGACGCAACGACGGGCTTGTAACCCGCGTCCTTCCACTCCTTGTGCTGCCGCTGGTCGTCGTAAGGGAAGAGGCGCCGCACGCGCGCCGAGAGCAACGCAGGGCCCTCCGGTGCAAGCTGCACGTAGTCCTTCACGGCCTGCAGGAACCACCACGACGCATCGCGCGCGTTGAAGCGCGGATTCCTGCGCGCAAAACACACGTCCAAACGCCGTCCGAACGTCCAAACGTGAGAAGGCGCGCATGGGCATACATTCGAACCCATTCTGCGCCGTCTCCAGTGCATTACAACCGCGGACAACAATATGCTGGCCTTCTGCGCTGTCGCCAGTTTTTCGTTACAACCGTGCGTGCACGAACAGTGTTAACGCACCGGCCACCGTCGAGCAGGTTCGGGATGAGGCCATGCCGCAAGCACGCGGCGCACGAGAGAATGATCGAGCGCGCGTCTTCAAATCGTTCCGTCACAAGGAAGAGGCCGCGAAGCGCAATGAACGTGTCCCGTCCCCAGCACCTGCACACACGCGCGTCGCTCAATACTACGCACCGACCCACACACACACACGTTTGCACATGCCATCCTATAACGAGCCCGTCGCTCAACACTTCGCACCGACCGCCATAAACACAGGTTGGCATGCACATGCCATTCCATTACGAGCCCTTTTCGTTGTCCCCTCACACCCACCGCATGTAACCGACGCTGAAGTGGGGGAGGCCGGCGGCGAGCGTCGGAGGCATGTGCGTCGTCGACACGAGCAGCTGGTCGGCCAACGGAAGCGCCGTCAGCGATCGGCGGCGAATCGTGTGTGACCCACTGGGCGCCGCTGTCGAACCGTCCGTGTGCGTCGCTGCTGCGGGCGCGGCGGTGAAATTCGGCGGTTCGTCGATGACTTCGATCGCGCTGGAGAAGGCGGACGACTGGACGATGCCATAGAGCTGAACGGACCCAAGGGCAAGGTGGCGCACGAGCTCAGAGCCCTGCGGAGAAACAGGCAGCTTGAGTGAGACATCACGCCACAGTTGTGAGGACGGAGAGTGCCCACAGTCTGCCTGCGTCTGCTCTAGTGAAATGGAACCAACAGTGCGCGGGCCATAGTCAAGTGGGCGCCACACATCCATCGCACACACAGGATGGGAGCAAGCCCGCAAAGCGCACGTTAAAAAAAAATGCGCGCGCACGCAACTTCACGCGCCCACAGCACACGGACAGCGGGGCGCACCTCGTTGACGAAGGATCCCATGAGGCGCCAGGCGTGGTCCTTGCAAATCATGATGGAGGGCGTGACGACAATGTCAAAGTAGAAGGGGACGAGGTACCGGGGCAGCTGCTGCACGCGCTCAAACTGACGGCGCAGCCACAGCCCAAAGCGGCGCGTGGGAAAGTTCCTGCGGTGGATTGCGTGTCGTGGTTATCGCACGTGTGGCGAGCCAGAAGCGCCCATGCGGTGACAAGCAATATACATTCGCACACACAACAGAAACGCCTACGGGCTGACAAACAAGAGCAATCTTCACACACTCGCACACAGTGCACTAAGAGAGCACGCAAGCACATGACGGCGCGCGCAGACGTATCGCACACGTCACGCTCACATCGCGCACGTCACGCGGACATCACATCGCACACGTCACGCACTTAGTGAGGCGCTGCACCGAGTATTCCATGAGCCAATCGCCGCGGCGGAGGTTCTCGCATAGCGGGTGTCCCAGGTCACGTGAGGCGCTGCCGGGGCACGAGTCGTCAGAGGAAGGCGAGCAACGCAACAGCATTACAAAACGACAATATATATACGACAGAGTGCAAAAAACGAACACAACTCCACACGCCAATCCGTCCTCGGGATCTTAAAGAACGCACGCGACACATTGGCGGGATGTAACGTAACGCACCGAATTTCCGAGAGGAGAGGGCCGATGCCCGCAAGGCCGCAGTACACCATGGGGCCGCGGTTGGGCACGTCGTATGCGCTGCCGCCCGTCCCGTCGTCCTTCTCCTGCGGGGTGTTGCAAGGCAGGCGGTGGTGAGGGGGGTCGGGGTATCATCGAGAAGGGAGACGCGTGCTTGCGATTATTAGGCGAATAGAGAGACGACGAATGCCCCGTGATAGATGCACCCCTGAAGTGGGGGCCAGCTTAAATCATAGACAGCGGTCCATCGACTCATGTAGGAACGCCCCCGGCACTGAACAGAGCGAAGCAATGGACCAAACGACTGACAGTGGCGCAGGACAGCACGCGCACTCCGCGCACCTCGCCGTCGGTGCGGTAGAGAATCGCGTTGAGATCGACCAGCGTCACATCGCGCAGAATGGCCGCAAGATCCTCCGGGGGAAGGGCAAGCTGCGCCGACGCCGCCTCCGCCACCACACCCGCCGACGCACGCCGCCTGTCCTCGACGGATGAGCGGCGAGGCGTGTTCGCGACGCCGAGAAATTCTGCCTGGAGTGCGTGCGCGGCTTCGTGCGCCTCCGGAGACATGCGCGTCCTGTTGTCGAATGAGAATGGTGCGAGATTCAGGCACAGTTCGCAGCGATGATGTTACGAGCACACACTACTCGGGCGCACGCTCACACCCGACGCACAGGCACACACACACACGCGCACGTACAAGCACGCACACGCACACACACCTGACAATAATCACGCTCCCCGGGCGGAACCCGTCCTTAAAGTGGAGCAGTTGGTAGCCTCCCTCCTGCCTATCCACAAGGCTCTCGAGCTGGAAGAGTGTGCCACTCGTGGGGATGTGCGCCTGCGGCAGACGCACGCGCACGTAAATTTGCTGAAGTACCAAACGAAATCTAAGAAACAGAAAGATGGAAACCCTACTATTCCGGACGTCATGCAAGGTATTCGAGTGGGCTTGCAGTGAATGCGAGTCACTGTCTTACGCCACACCTCTGCATTCTGCGATAGTGCGTCCCACTCACCGCGTTCGTGCCGTGGACCTCCGAAGACAGGCGCATGTTGGCAAGTCCATTGATGAACGCGGCGTTGCGGACAAACGCGGCGTCCGGATCCGCAATGTCCAGGGTTGCCTCCAGCACGACACTGGTCACGACGCCCGAAATTCTGACGACGAAGGCAGTGACATCATAAGCGCAGTCGCACACACCGTGCTCTCGCGCCATTCAGACGCCGCATACAATGCACAGCCCACGCGGCACGCACATTCGCACTAAACACGCGCGCCGCGCACAAGGCACAGCCACCCACCGTAGGGACTTTGGCCGGTCGCACCCGCTGTGCTGCTCGAAGGCCGTGTGTGCGACGCAAATAACACTCTCGTGTGTCGATGGGGCGTGGCGGGTGACCGCAAGAATGTCCTTGGTGAGGCGGTCGACGTACACCTGCGCGGAATGGCGTTTGCCTCAGCGCACTCGGATATTATTGCAACCAACGCGCATTCACACGCGCACGCTAGACACACATGCACACAATATCTCTCGCCCTTTTCCTTGCACAAGGTTCCGCCTAACCCTCACACTACGCGCATACGCACCTGCGAGAAGCCACCGGAGACCATCTCCTTGTGCAGATTGTTGAGAACGCGACGCACGGCAATCATTCCCGTCGCAGCATTTGCGGTGCCAGGCGCCGTACTCGCAGCGTCCGTCCACGCACCGTACAGCCGCGACTCCTTCACGACGTGAATGTTGTGCGGCACAAACTCGTCGTAGCCGCGGTTGCTGCCCACCGCACAGCACGCCATCGTCACGAGCGCCGCGTTTGGGACAAAATCGCGCGCGGATCGCCTGCTGGCAGGCGTCTGCAACAGTAGGGAACGTGTCACGTGAGCCATCACTCCATCGCATGTGCGAGTGAAAAAAAGGCCTCGATCGATAGGGCGTCACACGAACGCCGCGCGGGACTCGTGCACAGAATGGACTAGCGAACCGACAGACGTGGCAAGCACGCACGCGCACCTCGTTATCGTGTGTCTCGTCCATGAAGAGCGCGTGCGGGATGGTGCCGCAAACAAGGCGCGCCCCCGCAATGCCGCTGAGGAAGGAGCCGACGGGCATTCCGCCGTAGCGATCCACAAGGTGCCCTGCGTGCGTGTAGAGCCGTGCGTGTCAGCCCAAAGCGCACGTATCCGTTCGCTGTTAGTGTTGAGAGGCGTCTCCGGCGCAGGACATTCGATGGCTACAGACTGAACGAGGCCACCAAGCACGAATTAGTCACAACTGTGAAGTCTCATCGCCCGGCTGACTCTGCCACCGGCGAGTGCGTGCGATAACACATGCAGCCAGTTCCCATAGATACGCAGCGGGCAACCCACCGAGATCGGCCGGCGTGTGAGCCTGCATCGCCTCGCGAATGAGCGAGTTGAGCGCGAGCCTGTTCACGTACATGTTGTCGAGATGGGGATTCTTCGTGAAGAGCTCCGCGACGACGTAGCTGTTGAGTGCAGGCGGCAGTGCGCTGAGATGGTGAAAAGGTGCGCAGACAGTGATAATATGGGCCGTCCAAAAATTGTCAGCGCGTTTCGTGCGTGGGTGCGTGGGCGCATTGCATCGTGCGCGCTGCATGCACTCACAGGTTAGGCCGCTTCTTTCGCGCCGCATCGAGGAGCTCCTCTGCGACGTGGACGGGCGTCCCGTGGCAGTTGTCGATTCGCACGGCGTGGAAGACGCTCACGACCGACAGCGTGTACCTTCCATTTTGCACAACCAGTTAGCTTGTCGGGGCCCATTCGTTACGTGCGAAACTACGGGCCCGCATATGTGCTAACGCTCGTTCCCAATCCAGAGTTCAAGACCATTACTTCTTCGCTCTCTTGCCGCTCCCCCGTCTGCGTGCACACCATCCCACTCACACTCACAC
Organism: Pigoraptor vietnamica; assembly: GCA_943704525.1. Classification (NCBI taxonomy): domain Eukaryota; class Filasterea; order Ministeriida; family Capsasporidae; genus Pigoraptor; species Pigoraptor vietnamica. The sequence goes on along the minus strand of CALSCQ010001479.1, from coordinate 2,053 downwards.
ACCCACTTCGTCATGTAGTCCCACAGCCACGGGTTGTCGTCGCGCCCTTTGCCATAGCGCAGCTTGACGCAGTCGCCCCACGCAATGACCTCGCGGCGCACATACGCGCGCGACGCCTCCGAGGCAAAGTCGACGGTCGGATCGGTGTCCCAGATCCACCCGTTGTTGGCAAGGACCCTTGCGGGATCGTAGCCGTCGGGATCGTACACGGTGACCGCGCCCTTGAACCCGCCGCTGCGACATCACGGGGCAGTGAGTTGGCAGGAAGTGGTGGTTTGGGGGTAAGGTTAGGGTTATGGACGTGGGCTATTTTGTCGCACAACGCATAACTCGTGCAAGTGCACGACTACGGGAGCCGAGAGGCACATCTCCGGACAACGAAGGACCAAGACGCCACTGCACAAGCGACACCCACGGCCGTGAATTGGGCAGGCGCGTGAAGTACACAGCCTGGATGGGAAAGTGCTCGTTCACTGCGCCCATGCGGGGTCCGTGGCCGTCAAGGCGCTCGTACCTGCGCCGAAAGAAGAAGGACATCAAGTTACGGTGTGAGTTTGCGTGCGAGGAGATCACGCATGAGTGACAAAACAAGCTCCATGAGGTGCCGCGCATGCGCGTGCGCACAAACACGATTTTTTCCAACGAGCGCGCGGCACATGCGGCACACACAAAATAAACCATAGCATGCATTTCGTCCTCACTTGAGCGTATTGTGGATCGACTTGAGCGCGTCGTTAATGTCGTGGTCGTACAAGGCGTAGAGCGGCACGTTCGCCTCGTTCACAGCGTGCTCAAACGCGCGACAGCAGCGCTCCACGCGCGCCACCTCCGTCTCCCCCGGCGACAGCTGCGGCATGTTAAAGTCCACCACAGCGCGGTCAATGTCGATCACCTTCCACAGGTGCCGCCGGCCCGTCTGCCCGACCGTCACGTGGGCGGTCGGCGTCGACGTCGGCGCGTGCACAGAGTGACGGCCCCGGTGCGCCGGCCGCCCCACCTCCGCGAGCCGCCGGCGAAACAGCGTGACGGCCTCGCCGACGTGGACAGCGTAAAACTCCCACAGGCGCATCCGGGGCAGCAGCTCGTTGCGCACGAGGTCCATGATTCGTGTCACGTGCTCCTCCGTCTCGACGGGTCCCGCGACGCCCGGGTACACGCCGGCGCCGATTTGGTACGAGAGGTGCTGAAGGGCCTCGTCAAAGACGAACGCGGGCGCGAGGTGCGGCGAGTTGTCGAGGTTGTAGCCGGCCTCCGGGTGCTCGTCCAGCCACTCGCTGTTGTGCGCCGTGTGGTTCCACACGAGGTCCGACATCGAAAGTATGCCGTACTTTTTCTCGAGCAGCGCAATGGCCGCGGCGAGGTCAGCCTGCGCGGTCGCTGCGTTTGGGAAGAGGTTGGGGTTTGGGTCCAGCTGGCCCGCGATCGAGTAGGCGCTGTTGGAGGCACCGAGGCGCTGCACCGGCGTGAAGTGGACCATGTTGTACCCGCACTCGGCGGCCACGCGCAGCCGCGACTCCCACTCGGTGTGCCTCCCGAGGCACTTCGTGATCACCGTTTGCAGGCAAATCGAGTCGAGCGGGAGCGGCGTCGTCCCGTTGATCGTGAGGACGGGGTCGACGACAAAGTGGCCGTACGCCCCGTGCTTCGTGGGCCCCCTGCGTGGGTGCGTGGGGATTGTGTCAATCCAACACAGAGGCGAGTGAAGAGTTGAGAAACGAGAGGGGTGGGGCGATTGACACAAGAAAGAGTGATCGCATTGGCCCGGAAATAATAGTGTCGATGCCGGCGCGTACAATGCTTGACACACACGCGGAAACGGCTCGCACGCGAATGGCGGAAAGAGAGGAGTACAGAGGAGAGAAGAGAGGCGACAGCACTCACTCGGGCCGGTCTGCGCTGGGCAAGCCGTCCGGGTCGTCGCACCACGTGAAGTAGTAGTCGAATGCGCCCGCAAGCGAAATGGAGACATCGCCCGCGCGCTCGCCGAAGAGGTACGGGGCGCAAGGTGTGTGGGCCGTGCGCCTGTTGTTGTTGTTTGGAGGGGGAGGGGGGG
>CALSCQ010001476.1:0-58967 GCA_943704525.1 Pigoraptor vietnamica | reverse complement strand
TGTGTGTGTGTGTGTGTGTGTGTGTGTGTGTGTGTGTGTGTGTGTGTGTGTGTGTGTGTGTGTGTGTGTGTGTGTGTGTGTGTGTGTGTGTGTGTGTGTGTGTGTGTGTGTGTGTTTGATGTCCGTTTCTCACACATCCGCCGTGTCCACCCTTTCTTCGGGCGCAGGCGGTGGCATCCACACGGCGGCGGGATCGTTCGCAGGCGAGAAGGGCCAATCTCGCCAGATTCTCTTTGAGCTCAAGAGCATTGCTGACGTCGGCCTTGTTGGGTGCGTGCAAATGTGTGCGTGAATGTAGCGTTCAACTGGTGTATGAGTGTGCCGCGCATGGTCGGTGGCGATGTGTGTGTGCTTGGGGTGATCGCGATGTGTGTGTGCTGGGGGTGAAAACGCACGCGGAGTGCGCGAGAAGGTTGCCGATGCGTGTGCGTGCGCATGCGTGCAGTGACTCCAAGGATATTGGACTCCGTACATCTCGCATGACACTGCTCTTCTCTTGTAGGTTCCCAAATGCCGGCAAGTCGAGCCTGCTTGCGGCCCTGTCTCGCGCAAAGCCGAAAATTGCAAACTATCCATGTGAGTCCCTCGACGCGTCGTTGACGCGCACTTCTATAGCCATACAACAGCGCCCGATTGTGCGGCGTATACCGTCTTTACCGCTTGTCTCTTCGTGTGTTGCGTTAACTCACTAACGTGGCTTCTACGCGCAGTCACAACCCTCCGCCCCAATATTGGGATTGTGGAGTATCCTGAAGACCATTTTCAGGTGCGTCGTCGTCGTTCCGTTGCGTTCACGTTTTACCTTGTCGTGTGCATGCGCGCGTCCGAATCGCTTTCGCTTCAGCCCTATTCTCCTCCCACACGTCCGCCACGCACTCGTCCGCCAGTAGTCTCTGACTCACACTGCCCCATCTTTCTCTTCTATCGCGCCTGTTGTGTTTCTTCACCTTCGCCGTCCGCGCCGTGCTCACTCCACGCACACACACTCCGCAGGTCCGTGTCGCTGACGTCCCCGGCCTGATCGAGGGCGCCCACGCGAACGAAGGGATGGGCCACAAGTTTCTCCGCCACATTGAGCGTACCAAGGTCATTCTCTACGTCATTGACGCGACGGGCTTTCAGCTACACCGAAACCGCCCCTTCCGCTCTTCCGTCGAGACGATGGAGCTCGTTATGCGCGAGCTCCAGCTATACCAGGAGAGCATGTTCAAACGCCCGTCGCTTATTGTCCTCAACAAGCTCGACGTCGAGGGCGGTCCCAAGCTGTTCTCGTCGTTCGTGAAGGCGGTGCGCCCACGTCTGGACACACTGTGCCCGTCGGTGGAACAGATTATCGGCATTTCCACGCTCACGGGGGAAGGCGTTCCCGAGCTCAAGTCGGCGCTTCGGGAGATGGTCGAAAGGGAGACGACGCGGAAGAGGGAGGACAAGGGCGAACGGGACAGCGATGGTCTGGAACCGCCTGCTCCGTTTGCCTTGGGGTGATTAAAGTCCTGTGCTCGATATCAACTATGCCGCTTTCCCGCTTCACCCATGCACGCATGCACGCACGCAGTGCTCTCGCTCTCCCTCTCTCACACGTTGTTGCTTGGGGGCTATCATAGCCACAAAAAAAAAAACACGGAGAATTGAGAGTGTGTCCTCGTTGTTTGTTTCTTCAGAGTGGCGAAGCATTCAACACGAACGCCAAAGCACGCAACATGAGCCTCCAGGGCATCACGTCACAGTCACACGAGAAAACGCGAGAGTGAACGACGACATGCGATGCGGCTACCACGCGCACAGCCGGCAACGCACGCCACGCTGTGCTCGCAGAAGAAACGCAATAACAAAGGGGGCAGATTGAAATGAAGATAACAACGCGAGCGAGAGATAGACGAAAACGCACGCGGCGCCACTAATATCGGTACTTTGTCGAGTAGTCCTTGGGCGCTATTACGAGACCGCGGCCCTTGCGCGCGCCACGGTACACCGTCTCGATGATATCGATGAGCTCCTGCTTGTCCTCCATCGCCCAGTTAATCTTGTTGTTGTTGCCGGTGCCGAGGTCGATCATCATGTGCTTGTTGCGGTAGAAGAACATGACGGTGCACGGGTCGTACAGCTCGTACATTTTGTTGAAGTCGGGAACCTCCGTAATGTCGACGAGGTAGATGACGGCGAATGCCTTCACTTTCTCCGCGATGCCGAACAGCGTCTCGTCCATCTTCATGCACGTGGGGTCCCAGTCGTGCCCAAAGCGAATCACGACGACGCGGTCCTCCTCCGAGACAATGGCCTGGTCCACTTGCCAGCCGTTCGTGAGGTGCGGGAGCATGTACGACATTCTCGCGACAGAGAAATGGAGGCGCTACAAAGGCGCGCCTCTAAAAAAAAAAAAAAAAAAAACAAAGGGAAAGGGCAAACAGGAGAGCTTGTTTGGTGTGGTTCGTAAGTTAGTGGAGAAGATATGTAAAAGGGACTCAGAGAAGTTGCGCGAGCATGACGAAGGCAATGATCACGTGATCTATGTGTCGTCATCTCCAAATGACGTGTCTCTCCATGTGTGGTTGCCTGTGCACGGCTGAGAAGGGAAGCGCGTGTCTCTCCAGCGTCGCGACACGCGGCAGAGTGACAGAGGATGGCGCTGCGTGCGGTGTCTGCGCTGTACGCGCGGCCACTCGTCTATGGCGCCGTTCCTCACACGGGTCCTCGCTTGCAAGCGCGGTGGGCGGGCACCGTCGCGCGTTCCCGCACACGACAACTGCGAAAGGTCGTCACGCGCCCTGGCGGTGAGAAGCAGAAGGAGGAGCAGGAGGAAGAAGAGCAGGACGGGTTCATTTCGAGGACCATTAAGCGCCTATTTGGACGGAAGACGACAACAACGGCAAAGGAGGATGTGAATCTCAAGACAAAGACGGCGCGGATTCCCGAGGAGCCGACGACGGGGGGGATCGCACCGGGGGCGGCGGCCGCGGCGCTTGGCGTGGAGGAGGTACGCTCGGAGGCGCGGATAACGACGAGGGGCATTTACAAGGATGGTCGACCCGAGCAGTGGCGCGTGAAGGCGATGGAGAAGTATTGGACGCTGGCGGAGCGCCGGGTGCTGGCAGATTACAAGCGGGAACATTCGGCGACCGCTTACATCGTCCCGTGAGTGTTGTTCCGTGAAGAATGGAGGGTTGGGTGTGTGGGATTTTCCACACACTTCTGTGTGCGCATGTGCTCTGTTCGTGTGCGTTTGCCGCGGTTATTCTGAGCGCTGTCCTCGCAGCGACGACGTGAATGCATCTGTGCGGGACATTGCCTCGCTCTATTGGGGCGCCGATTTCAAGGATAGCGACGCCTTCCCTTCACTCGCCGTCAAGTTCCAGGTGGGCTTACCCTCTCTCCTCCCTCTGTTCGTTCTGCGTTCCCCACTGGCACCAATTCGTCTTGGTGGTTGTTCTTCTAAGCTTCTCGCAACGTCTCGGTCGCTGCCTCTCTCTCTGCGTGTATAGCACGTGCCCACAGTAGATAGCACGTGTATTCCTTTGTGCTTGTTCTATAATTTACTCACATACCTTTCTCGCGCACCCCACCTTTCGCACACGCGCGCGCACACACACTCGCGTATGCATACACACGAATTCAAATAATAGGTACTCGACAAGGCGTGCGCTACATTCGGCCGCGACATTCCGAACCCCAAGCTCCCCGAGCTGCGCACGCTCGCCGACGTCATCTCGTTCTTCTCGGAGGCGCCCGTGATGCGCCACACGCCGTCGCTGTTTAAGATCGACACGTCGAACCCTCCGCCGAATCTCATCTTCACGGAGGGGCCGCCGAAGGGTTTTTTGGACCTCGATTGGCTGGACGAAGGGGCGCAGGACTATCTGGACATCGACTCGAAGCTGCCGAGCTATAAGCGAAAGGCAATTGCGGAGGCGTAGTGGAACTGAGTGCGTCGACGCGGTGCAGGCGCCGTGTCGGGGCGTGCAAAATTGTGCGTTTGCGCGTGCGTGCGCGTGTGTGGTTCCCTTCGAATTGAAGAATAGGTTGGCTTGTCATATACCGGTTGCTCTTATTGAGCCCAACGGAGTTGGGGAGGCTGAGGTGTACTACGTTTTTACGACGCGATGGATGCGGAGCTGCGTAGCATTAGCCACTAGCGTGCACTAGTGATCACGTGCGCGCTGGTATGACGTGCAGCCAATTTCTTTGCTTGTTCCCAGCCGGCTGGAGAAGAATTATTGTCCAAGTCCAACAGCAACATTCAGCGCCGTGCTCACGGAACTCGCCCACGCGCAACGCCCACGCAAGTGCTACAGGTACTTGCGCGCGTCCAGTAGGCGGGCGCCGTCGCCGGGCCGTGTCGTGAAGCACGTGCCATCGGGGTATCGCGCGAGAATGTGGCGAATGACATCGCTGGCGGCGTCGGCGCGTGCGAGCGTGACAGTGCATCCGCCAAAGCCACCTCCCGTCATGCGAGACCCAAAAACGGCGGGATGGGACATGGCGGCCTCCACGAGCACGTCGAGTTCAGGGCAGCTGACCTCATAGTCGTCGCTGGAAACACGAAGAGAGGAGTGAGACAAACACGAACAGAGGAGTGAGGCAAACACGAAGGGAGGAGTGAAACAAACACGAGACTGAGCAGAACCCTCAACAACACTTGAATGAATGCAGTGGTATCCCGTACACTAAATATAGGGAGTGATAAAAGAGAGAGAAAGCGAAAAAAAAGGGGGGGCGGAACGGCCATGAGCACGCACCGTAGCGACACGTGGCTCTTGTGCATGAGCTTGCCAAATAGTTCGTAGTTGCCCTCTTCCAGCGCCTTTGCGCCTCGCTCCGTGCGGTCATTCTCGCCAATCACGTGACGCGCGCGGCGGAAGACGAGGGGGTCCAAGTCGCTGGCAGCGCCTGGGTAACGCGTAGACAAGAGGCCTTCAGCAAAAGGTACGTCGCAGAGACAACATCGAGAGGCAACAGCTAGAATGGCGGAAAAGAGAGCTCGTAAGGGCTCCGAAACCTTTCCCACATACCTTCCAGTTGCGCCATGGTGGCGTCGCGAAGGCTCCGAATCCCCTCGCCGTACTTGCGGCGGAGCCCCGCGGCAGCCTCCTCGCACTGCCGACGGCGCGTCGGGTACTCGCTTCCCGTCAGCTGGTGCTTCACGTTCGAGTTTGTGACGAGGACGACCACGCCGGGATCTGAGATGGGCACGAGCCGCGCACCGAGCGAGCGGCAGTCGATGAGAAGCGCGTGGTTCGCCTTCCCCATTACAGAGATGAACTGGTCCATGATCCCGCAAGGCATGTCCGCGTACGTGTGCTCCGCCTTCTGACAATGCACAGCGCGTGTGCGATCGTCCACCGTTTTGCCCGTCAGCGCCTCAAAGAAAAGATGCGACGCAACCTCAATCGCCGCCGAGCTCGACAGCCCACCGCCGAGGGGGACGGAAGATGCGATCGCAGCGTCGAAGGCGGGGAAAGCGTCGAACTGCGCCGCGACACCCTTGACGTAGTTGGCCCACGCAGGCTCGCCCTTCTTCAACGTCGCCACGTTCGCCTCAAACTCGGCCGAACCCATGCCCTGGAGGCTCTCGGCGGCCGTGACGAGGTGACATACATAGCCCGATGACTTGCTTCCGGCCACCACGGTGACGTACTCGAGCGCCTGTCGCGCCGCACGACCGTGTTACAGGTTAAGATTATCGGCGTTGAAATCGTATCACCTCCAACAGAATGACAGATGGACAATGTGCATGCATGCACTGCACATACCATGGGGAAGACGAATCCATCGTTGTAGTCTGTGTGCTCGCCGATAAGATTGACACGGCCCGGGGCACACGCGCACACGTCGGGTTCGCGCCCAAAGCGTGAGCGAAAGAGCGCCACCGCCGCGCGTGCGACCGAGTCCGCGTCGGCCATCTTTCAAGAACAACCAACAAGACACTCCAACGGAGACAAGGGGAGGAAGGTGAGGAAAAGAAAGTACTTTTTGCAGTCACGGCATCACGTGATGTCGCGTGACTTTGAGCACGTGATGCGCACATGCATATGTTCCGAGGTTTCGCTTGGGGCCCAGCTGTTCATCGTTGACGAAACGGAGTTTGGGGTCGTTTCGTTTCTCTCCGTCCTCTCTTCGTCGCTTTTTCTTTAACGTGTGCCCTGTGTTTGTGTGCTGTGGGTTTTTGTGTGTGCGCGCTTGTGTGCGTGATCGGCTGTCGTCTCTGCAGGTTGTGGCGCGTTTGTGTGGGACGTGCCGAACGGAGGGCGCGATTCGATCGAGCGTTTTCAGACGTCCGCGAGTGCCCTGAGGGGCGCTTTCGTGCACATAGTCGTCGAGAATGGTGCGAATTTTGATCAAGGGCGGCGTGTGGAAGAACACGGAGGATGAAATCCTGAAGGCGGCCGTTATGAAATACGGCAAAAACCAGTGGTCGCGCATCGCATCGCTCCTCCACCGAAAGTCTGCCAAGCAGTGCAAGGCCCGCTGGTGCGTTTTTTGTGTGTCTTGTTGCTATTATACTCTCTTCTGCTTTGTAGTAGTGTCGCATTCACATTATTCTCTCTTTCTCTCTCCCCCTCGCTCTCCCTTTCTCCATGCATGCTGTAAAAGCGTGCCCAAGCTCTCACGCACAGTTAAGACACATACGCACACCATCTCTCGCCATTGTCCTTTCTCACAAGCAGATCGTGATCGCGGCACGTGTTTTATGGGGCTCATTTTATCGTTTTCTACAATTGTTCTCTACTTATTTCCTGTACTTATTTCGCCTTTCTTTCTTTCCGCCTCGTAGGATGGAATGGCTGGACCCGAGCATAAAGAAGGTTGGTCGCCGTGCGCACTCGCAAGCATGCGTTACGATCGCTGCATGGAGGCGTTTCATCTTCGAACGTGCGCCACACAGTGATTTGATTTTATGTTTGAAATCCGCTTTGCACACGACAAACGCGCCAATTTGTCTTGGTTTTGTTTTCGAAATCCACCCACACGTATGTAATTGCTTATTCATAATAGCCTATTGCTTATTCGGTTTCGCCTTCGTTTCCTCCCTCTTATCTCGCCTGCGCCGCGTTCTTCTCTCTGACAGACCGAGTGGAGCCGAGACGAGGAAGAGAAGCTCCTCCACCTCGCCAAGCTCATGCCGACCCAGTGGCGGACAATCGCCCCTATCATTGGGCGAACGGCAGCGCAGTGCCTCGAGCACTACGAACGCCTCCTGTGGGTGCATGCAGCCGCGTTCTTCTCGCCTGCGTGTGTCTCGCCCACCATCCTCTCAAATAACCCCTTCCCCGCATTCGCACACACACACACTCGTACCCTCTTCACTCTCGCATCCCTATCGTCTCAATACTCGTCGCCACTGATCACGTTGCTTGTGACGCATTTTTCCATCTTCGTGCGACAACACCCGCCTAACGCACTCGTCTTCCGCACTGCTCCAGTGACCAAGCGCAGCAGAAGGAGGAGGGCGGCCCTTCAGACGACCCCCGCCGCCTGCGTCCCGGCGAGATTGACCCGAATCCGGAGACGAAGCCCGCGCGTCCGGACCCTGTGGACATGGACGAGGACGAGAAGGAGATGCTCTCGGAGGCCAAGGCGCGCCTCGCGAACACACAGGGCAAGAAGGCGAAGCGTAAGGCCCGCGAGAAGCAGCTCGAGGAGGCGCGGCGCCTGGCTATGCTGCAGAAGCGGCGCGAGCTGAGGGCGGCGGGCATCGAGATGCAGGAGAAGCGGAAGCGTCGCGGGGTCATCGACTATAACGCGGAGATCCCGTTCGAGATGCACGCGCCCGCGGGATTCTACGACGTGAACGACGAGCGCGCGCGAGAGAAGCAGGCCGAATTCAAGCCCGTGTCCCTGCGGCAGCTGGAGGGCAAGTCCGCGACGGACATTGAGATGGAGGAGCGCCGAAAGGACAAGTTGCGAAAGAAGCGCAAGCTCGAGTCTGGCGACGCATCGGCCGTGCTCCAGGCGAACAAGATTGGCAGCGGAGAGCCCGCGACGAAGCGCGCGAAGCTCGTCCTCCCGGCGCCGCAGGTGTCCGAGACGGAGCTCGAGGAAATTGTCAAGATGGGGTACGCGTCGGAGGAGGCGCGTCAGGCCGTCGAGGGGGCGCGGGCCGGCGCCAACGCCGCCACGCGGGGGCTTCTCTCGGAATACCCGATGACGCCCGCGCTCGCCGGAATGACGCCGTCGAACGCGCTGAGGACGCCGCGCACGCCCGCGCAGCATGACGTGATATTGCACGAGGCGCAGGCGCTGATCGCGATGACGCAGCAAGAGAGCGTGCTGAAGGGCGGGTCGTCCGCCTCCGTCGAGTCTGCGCTCGGATACGACGGAATTACCCCGAGGAGGCAGGTTGTCCAGACGCCGAACGTTGCGCTCGGGACCCCGTTCCGCACGCCCGCAGGCGCAGGGGGCGCGACGGGGGCGCGCGCAAAGGGCGGCGTGTTTCCGCAGGGGGGTGGCGCCACGCCCGGCAGCGTTATTGGTGGTGTGGCAGGCCGCACGCCCGTGCGCGACAGCCTCAGCATCAACGCGTCGCTGGACGCCTCCGAGCCCGTGCCGACGAGCAACCTGCGCCTTGCGCTGGCGAGCCTCCCCAAGCCCAAGAACGACTTTGAGATCACTGTTCCCGAGGACGAAGACGCCGAGGAGCAGGTGGACGAGGAGATGGAGATGGAGGAGGACGCCGCCGACAGGGACGCGCGCCGGGAGAAGGCGCGTGCCCAGAAGGAACGAATGCTCATGCGCCGCCGCTCGCAGTCGGTTCAGCGCGACTTGCCGCGGCCGCTTGACGTGCCGGCGTCGCTCACGAAGCCCACCGAGGGCGCCGCGTCCGGCACTGCGCTGGCGGCCGCGGACGAGCTCATCAAGGCCGAGATGGCGTTGATGTTGCGTCACGACCTGTCGCGCTATCCCGTTCCTGGCGCTGCGCCGCAGCCGCGGGTGCCGTCGATTGAGGAGGACTTTGGCGAGGAAGAGCTGGACGCCGCGCGCTCTCTGCTTTCGATGGAGACGGATTCTGTGCGTGCGCAGGCGGGGAAGGAGGGCCACCCGCTCGGGGAGGGTGGCGAATTGGACGCGGATGTGTTTTGGGCAACGTGGCGGGAGTGCCTGGACGACATCACGTACGTACCCTCGCAGCAGCGCTACGGGCGCGCGTCCCTCGTGGACAAGAAGGACCGCCTGGACGCGCTTGAGAAGGAACTGGAAAACAACCGCGCGCACATGCGGCGCGACGAGAAGCGCGCGACCGGCCTCGAGAACAAGTGTGATGTGTACAGCAAGGGGTATCAGGTGCGTGTTCGTCTATTGCGCAGTGAAATGGACGGTATATATGTGTTGTTGGGTGAATGCGTGTGTAGGGACGAGTAGCGTGATACAAGTATTTGCACGCAACTCCCTCCTTCTCTCTCACTCTTGGTGGAGGATTGGACGGATAACTGTCTGTGAATTAAGCTGACCCGCCTTCGGTGTGCAGGGCGTCGCGGCGACAACGGCCAAGCAGTTTGCGGACATAGCCGAGCGCATTGAACGCGCTGTTGTGGAGCGCAAGTCGTACGAGGCACTTCGTGCGATGGAGCAGGGTGCCATTCTCCGCCGCGTTGAGGTGTGTGCGCGGACTAACGAATACGCGTCTCTCCCCGTCCTTTTCGTTCCGTAATGCCGCATTTTTTATAATCTTGTTTGCCGGTAACCATTTCAATTAACCCAATCGCCGTTTTCCCACACCCTCATCGCAGTCCCTCACGGAGGACGTCGCTCAGCAGCAGCGCCGCGAAAACAACCTCCAAACGGCGTACAAGAACCTTCTTATCGAGCGCGAAAATGTCGTGGAGCAAGCGCGCAGGGCGGCAGCGCAGGCGTCTCAGGCCGCCGCTTCGTGACCAAATGAAGTGCGACTAGAGTGAAATGCTTTAACAAAGCGGATAGTTCAGCCAAACGTATGGGCCAACGAGAGAAAGTTCTCTTATGTGAGTGTATTTTTGTCTGCTTGGTCAGTGGCTTTCCGCGCTCACGCAAACTTGGCGTGCGGCAGTCCGTACACGACGGTGCGGTGGGCGTTCCACTGTCGGCCGTGGTAAGCGGCCGTCCCGAGGAGCTTGTAGCGGCGCATCTGCAGCGCAGAGCCGATCGTGCGTCCCTCTCCGAGCATGCCTGGGGCGCACAAGAAAACGAAATTGTCAGCAACTGACCGCAAGGAGACAACTTCTTGTGCGGTTTATCGTGGAGTGCAAGCGAGGACGCGTGTAGTGTGTCAGCGTGCGAGCGTCTGAGCGCGTGCATGTTATTGTGTGTGTGCAGACGATGGGACTACGCACCACCCATGATCGCGCCGAGGACGGCCCTGTTCTCCGCAATGTTCCCGTCCCACTGCGACACGACCACACTCGCGACCCCCCGGAGCGACAGGAGCGTCGCCGTTTCGTGGGGCTGTTCGAGTTGCAGTTCGCGAGGACTGCGAACGGAATGAGATACAGTGTCAGACGCAGCTTGGGACAGGTTTTGGTTGCGTGCGTGCGAGTACGTGTATAGCGTGATGCATATATGGACACTCACGTCTTCTTGACGTCGAGCTTGCTCTGGCGGCGGTGGCTGTCCTCCGTCTGCACGTGGTCGAGGAGAACCACAAGACCGGCGCCTGCGCAAGGTCAAAGGCACGGTTAGTATCCCTTAGAACTCACTAGGACGATGGCCATCACGCACGCTCACATGGTCCTGAGCGCACGCGTGCGCACACACACACACACACGACTCACCGCTCATGTCGATGCCCGCGACGTGGCGCGGCGGCAGATACGACAGGCAGCGACCGAGCCCAAAGTAGAAGAACCCGGACGCCTGCGACAGGAGGCGCTGCATTTCGCCAGTGCTCGGCATGTGGTCCGAGCCGTAGATGCCCGCCCACTTGCCCGTCGTGCTGTGGAAGGCGCGGATTTCGGTCGCAAAGGCCGTTCCGGCGTTGTCATCTGGACCGGCCATGCCCTTGCACTCGTCGCGCGCGTCCACGACATAGCGCACGTTCATGGGGTCGACCACGGCGATCGACGTCCCGCCGTCGCCCTCGGCGTCCTGCGCAGCGCCGGCCTTCTTCGCCTTCAGGTCGCTCTTGGCGGCTTTGACCGGCGGCTGCGTGAACGATGCATCGTCAATGACACGCGAACAGGCGTAAAGGGCATTGTAGCCACGGAAAGGTCGGGAAAAGGCACAGAAGGCGGTAAGAGCAAGACACACACCTTCTCCTCGATCTGCTTGGACATGCGGCGACCCTCCTTCCCGCTCTTCTTCGCAGCCTCGGGTTCCGGCGCCGCTTCCGTCGGAATGATCGTCTTGGCCGACTTGAGCCGGCAGAGGAGCATGTGAAGGCTGACGTCCCGCGAAATGGCGCGCACGTGGGGTCCGTTGAACACGGAGAAGGCCTCCACAGGCAGCGTGCACAGCACCCCGTCGAGTATCAGCACAACCTGCACGGCGTTTGCATCCGCCACGATCGGCGGGTGCGCGGCAAGTGTAGCACCGGGTGCGCCGGGCGAAGCGGTCGCTGCGGGTGCGGCAGGTACATCCAGCTTCTGTCCCGTGCCGGGCCTGTTCGGCGACGCGAGGGCGGGGCTGAGGCGCGCAATCAGCGCGCCAAAGACGCCCTCCATCTCAGCCACCACCGCATTGAACGCCGCCGACATCTCCTCGTCAAATTCGTCCGGGGGCTGCAGCTCCTCCGCTGCGTGCTGCGAGGGGTCCGCCTCGGGCTCCGGCGCTTTCTCCTCCTGCTGTTCCTTCTGTTTCTTCTTTCCGCCTCCCTCCTTCTTGCTCTTTGTCACGGCGGCCGCCGCGGCGACTGCAACGGGCACGTGCACCTTGCGGAGCTGCGCCTCCTTGTGCCGGCGGATCATGCCCTTCTCCACGTCAAACCGGAAGCGCGCAAACGAACGCACGACGGCGTCCATCGCGGCCGGGTCGACGTCGATGCGGGCCGAGAGGGCCTGCAGTTGGTCCATCGCAGAGGGAGGCGCGGCCGACTTGTCCTTCTCGCGCAGTGTCGTGGGCTTCTCCTCTTCCTTCTTCCACAGCACGCACCCGTACAGGTGGCGCCGGTCCGGCGAGTGCTGCAACACTACCACGCGGAAATCGTTCGGAAGGTTCTCCACGATCGATTCCGCGAAGGGCGGCACGACGGCAATGCGCCCGTACGCGCGGTTGCGCGCCGAGAGCTGCTCGAGCGCCGCGCGAAAGGCCGAGCAGTTGGCGTGGGGGTCGCAGTGCTCGCGGACCATCGTGGCGATCTGGTTCAGCAGCGCACGCTCGCGCGCCGCACCGCCCTCGCGCGAAGCCACGCGGAACGTCTCGATGAGGGACGCGTACGACAGGCACGACTGGTACAGGCACAGGTGCGCGCCGGTGACGACGGGGTCCATCGATCCGTAGCACTCCATCACCTCGAGTGCCGCGGCGCGCGCAGTCTCCATCGAGCCAGACTCGAGCGCGGCCGACACGCTGTCGATGAGGTGGGAGAACGCCTGTCGCAGGTACTGGATCGAGAGGGGCTCGTCCGCCTTGACGGCCGCTTCGTCGAGGGGCGCGCTGTCGGGCGTGCCGTCGAGGGGGGGTGGAAGGAATGGGTTGTTGTTGTGCTGGTGCAGTCCGGTGCCGGGCGTCGGCGGCACCGTTCCCGAGGGCGAGTGTGCCACAATGTCCATGAGCGAGGCCGTGAGGGAGACGGACGTGATCGTGCGCTGCACACCCCCGTGGTCCGCGGGCAGGACAATGTCCGGAGTACCGTCCGACGGGCCGTGCGTCCCCTTCGCAATGTCGGGAGACGCCGCCGCCGATGACGACGCCGGCTCTGTGTGGCGAGCCGAGGGTTCGGGCTCGGGGGGAGCGCCCGCCGCCCAGCAGTTCAGGGACTCGCTGCACTGCACGGAGAGCTGCCTGAGGCACCGCCCAAGCTGCAGCGCGGCGAGGGCGCGCATGGACGCGACGTTTCCGGCGAGGTTGAGGGCGCCAGAGAGACTGACGACGGCATCCTGGTCCGCCGTGTGGGCGATTTCGTGCCAGTCACGAAGGTCGGCGTCGAGCTCGGCGGTTTCGTCGAGGTACTCGGCGACGCAGTCTTCGAGCTTTCGCGTGCCGGCGGCCGCCTGCTGCTGCTGCTGCTTGCCGCGCGCCTTGTCCCGTTCGGCCTTCACTCGCGCAATGTGCATGTCGAGCAGCAGGTTGCCCATTGCCACCTTCACGCGGACGGCCTGACGCTGCACCGGGAGGGAGACAGCAAGGCCGGCCTGGTGAGACCGAACTTCCGCAAGCATGCGCTCGCACTCGTTGTCCGCACGCCGCAGTAGCCGCATCGCCGCCACGTCTCGTTTGAACGGGCCGTTCTCGACGTTCGGCGGAAACACGCGGCGGGTGACCGCAGCGTATTCGAGAAGCGTGTCGACATACACAGCGCCGCCTCCAAGCAGTTCAAGCTGATCCACGCTCTCCTCATAAAGCGCGAGACCGCCCTCAATCTCGCGGACGAACGTAACGTCCGTTACGCGGAGCTGCTGCGCCTGCTGCAGGCGAATGGACGCAAGGCGCGCGCGGAAGACCGCCTGCGCCCGCTGCGAGTCGTTGGCGGCGTTCGGGTGCCGCGTGGCCACCTCCTCAAACACGGCCAGCGCGTGGTCGAGGATGTCCCTCGCCTCGCCAAGGCGCTGCGGGTCGTGCGCAATGTCGTCCACCAGCTCGAGGGTGCTCTGCTGCCAAAAGTCAAAGTCGCCGCCGAGCGACTGCGCCAGCTGCACCAGCTCGGCAGCGCCGTCCCTGTCGCTGGCGATGCGCTTGAGGTGCGCCTGGCACATGAGCGCGCGACCGCGCACGACGTTGTCCGAGAAGGCCTTGGCGTGCTGCTGCACCTCGCAGAGGAGCTCGCGCGCGGCCGCGTAGTACCCGTGGCGCACGCACAGCTCCGCCTGCGACACCCATATCTCGCGCATCGTCACTGGCTCAAGCACCTTGGTCGACCCGGTGTCGACGTGCGCGTTCGAGCTGTCCTTCGGAAGCACAAACTCCGGCTTCGCCTTCTTCGTTCCGGGGCTGCCGTCGGCGTTCGCAGGGGCGGCCGTCGTGTGGGCGGCGTCCGTAGTGTCCCCGCGGGCCTCCGCGACGAGCTTCAGCTGCTGGCACCGCTGGCGGACCTCTTCACGCGAAAGCGCGCGCTCGGCGTCGGTGAGCCCCGTGATGTTGGCGCGCGATTCGTGGAACTGCGCGGCCTCACCAAGGTTGAGCTCGACGCAGACGTCCATGAGCTCGAGGTGGACGAGGCGGACGAGCGCCGAATTGCCCATGACGACGTCCGCGACGAGGCGCAGGAGCTGCAGCAGGGGGAGACAGTGCAGGTGGTACCCGTGGCCCTTCAGAAGTCGCACGAGGACGTTCATGTAGAAGACGAAGAGGTCCGGCTTGACGACGGTGCTCGAGCACACCATGAGCGGCGTCGCCTCGGGTCCCGTGCACGTCTTGCGCAGCTCGTCGCGGTAGTCAAACTCGGCCCACTCCTCCAGCGACGACGGCAACGCCACGGCAAATTCGTTCGTCGCTCCCGTTCGGCTGGGCCGCTTGATCACAGCCTTGCTGTTCTTGCGCTCGGCCTTAGTCTCTCTCTCGCCCCGCTCGCGCTCGCGGTCCTTCGCGCTGCCCGTCGAGTTGGCGGGCTCGACCTCCATCCTCGCCGCGACGGCATTGTATGCGTGCGCCGTCGCCTCCCACACCTTCATGAAGTAAAAGTGCGCGAGGAGGCAGTAGTCGATGCGCTGGTCCGTGCTGTGCCCACAGATTTTCGCGAGCATGACGTAGCTGCGCGCAAGCATTTCCAGCCGGCGCACGCCGAGCAGAATCGTCGAGTCTTCGATCACGGGTATCTCAAAGGTCGACCCCTCCGGACCCGGCGTGGGCGGGACGCCGACAGCGGGCGACGGCGGCACCGTGCCTCCGCCGGGAAGGTGCGGCTTGCTGCCACGACGGGACAGGCCGCCGCCCTTCGCCCCCTTACTGCCCTTGCGCGCCGACCCAGGGGAGGCGCTGGGACGCCGGGCGAGTGTCGTCGTCGACTGCGAGATCGCTTCCTTCGACTCGCGGTCGGCGGGTGACGGCTGCGCGATCGGGGCGTGGAACTGCGGGGGCGGGTTGTCCGGATCCATAAGGAGATCGACCGCCGCCTCGAGCTGTGCGATAGCGTCGGCGATGGGGAAGTCGGCGCGGTAGAGCCACTCGCCAAACTCGACGAGGTACTCTGCCTTGACGAGGCGGAGGGAAGGGTCCTTGAGGAGGGCGATGCCGCGCTGGAACGCGGAGAGCGCATCCTGCTTGTTGGGCGCCGATTCTGCAATCGTGTGCCACACCTTGGCCTGGATCTCCTCTGTCTCGTCCTGGAGCTTGTTCATGTCGCTCGACGTGCTGTGGCCGAGGCGCGACTTGAACACGATGCGGTACTTCCACAGCGTCTTGTGGACCTCGCGCGACAGCATCGAAAAGGCCTGGTTCACCGTCCGCAGGCCCTCCGTCCACCGGCCCTGGTCCATCAGGCACTCAAACAGCACTTCGTACATGCGCACCCGCACGTCGCTCATGGCAACGCCCGTGCGGCGGTTACCGGCGCCCGTCCCTGCATCCTCTCCGCCAGCCACAGACGTCGTCGCGAGGTCACCCGCAGCGTCGCCGCCGGCGCCCTTCGGGCCCTTGCTGCCAACGCCTACGAGCGCCTGCTGCTCGCGAGACGCGGCCTCGATGGCCCCGTGGTCCGGCGCCATCGTGGCCAGCTGTGTGAGCAGCGACTGGAGCGGGATGACGAGCATGCGGCGCGTGATCGGGCTGCCGATGAACGGAATGCACGCGTTCCAAAAGTGGTGCGCGGCGTTGAGCACGAGCGAGTAGTGCCCCGCCTTCTCCCCGTAGCGCGCGCTCTTCGCGAAATGGGCAAGTGCCTCCCGGCGCAGCTTGTCCTGGTGGCTCTTGTCCTGCTTGAGGGGGTCGATCTTCGCCACGGTGCCCTGTCCCATGAGGCGACACGCCACGTGCAGCAGTTCGTAGTTGCAGTCCTCGCGGCGCTCCTTCGCCTGCGTCTGCGCGCGCGCCGTTCCCGCCTTCTTCGCCTTCTCCGCGCGCTTGTCTTCCTTCGACCTCCGCGACCGGTCTTCGAGTGCGTCGACGGCAATCGCCTTCTTCCCGCAGCGGACGGCGGCGTCAAACTGGCCCACGAGCAGCGCCTCGTTCGCCAACCGCGTCCACATTTCAATCTCGAGCGACGGCGTGAAACGGCAGTCGGCCATCGTGTTCATCGCCTGGAGCACGTCGACGTTCGGAACGGCAGAGTCCTTGTCCCTCGACGACACCTTTTCCGGCTGCTGTTGCTGGTCCTTGAGGGCGAGCAGCTCCAATGCGACCATCACGCGCGTCTCCGGCGACTTCTCCTCGTCGATCGAGAAGGGCTGTCCGAGCGCGAGCTTCAGGTGCACCCACGTGGGCACGAGGAACTTCTTCTCCAGCGGACTGCTGAGCGACAGCGCGTAATCGCACACGTCGAGCGCGCGGCGAATATCTCCCTGCTCCTGCCCCTTCCCCTGGTCACTCTCCGTGGGCACGGCGCCTTTCGTCTTGCCGCCCCGACGGTCCTTCTTGTCGCCGGCAGCCACTGGCGCCGCATTCACCGCAGGCGCGTTCTTGTCCACCGGGGCAGCCGTGCCGTAACCGCCCGTTTCGATCCCAGCAGCGAGGCGGTCCGCTCGCTGGATGAGCGCGAGCGCGAGTGCGTTCGAAATCTGCGCCAGCAGCGGGACGTCGGCGTCCCCGAGCCCGCGCAGTGCGTCGAACGTGCGGATTAGCGGCTCCTGAAGCTTCCAGTGCTGGTTCGCGCGGAAAATGTGCGCGTGATAGTTCCACAGGTACACGGCCGCGTTGAGGACGATCCAGTCCTCCCGCAATTGCGCGCCAAGGTCGAGCGCGGCCATGAACGACTCGACCTCCTGGTGCGAGAGGGAGAGCGCCCACGCCGTGTAGTCTGCCCACTCTTCCTCCGTCGGCTTCCCGAAGCCCTCCGCCACCTTCCGCTCGAGCACCGGCGGCTCGCAAGGGAGGAGGTTTTCCCGGCGCATAATCTGGATGATCGACTCGGCGCGGATAAAGTGCACCTGCGCCTGAAGACGCACGAGGTCGCGGTCGCTTTCAATGTCCCACTGGTACTCGAGGAAGAATTCGGACGCCTTTCGCGCGACGTCGCCCAGCTGGCGGTGCCGCGCGCTCTTCGCAATGTCGGCCCACAGCTGCGCGCGCTCCTTGTCGTTCGCGTTGTGCGGCCCCTTCTTCGCGCCCTTCTCCCTCTCCGTCTGACGATAGCTGCGGATGCGCTCGCTCGCCGCCGACCACGACGTCCCGGTGATCGGGGCCATACCAATGTCGAAGACGTCCGGCGCAAGCAGGCTTCCCGCGCGCTCGAGCATCGCGCGGCGAAGGTCGTCGTCCTTGGCCTCGCTCGCCTGCTCCAGCATGACGAGCACCTGGTCCTCAGTGCGCGTGATCTCGGCGTAGATCTGCGTCTTGATTTCCAGCCGCTGCCGCGCAGACTCGAGCCACCGCGCGTACGTCCCCGTGAAGTCGAGAGAGATGGCCTTCGAGACCTGCTCTTGCGCCTTCACCATCAGCTCCTCCGCCTCCTCACACTTGGCAAGCTCAATGTGCAGCTGGCACCGCAGCTGCGTCAGCGGCGAATCGAGCGTCTCGAGCACCTGCGCGGCCGTCGCGAACATCTTCTTGACATGGAAGCGGAGGTTCGGCTGAAGCAGGGGCAGCGCAATGTTCCATATCAGCGCGCAGCCGCTCTGCATGTTCCTCGCATCGCCCAACCGCTCTGCCGACAACAGCGCGCGCTCGATACGCGCGAGTGCCTCGAGGCGCACGTCCAGAACCTTGCGCGTGCACACCTCGCCCTTGGGACCCAGCATGCGCACCATCAGTTCGCACGCGAGGTACTCGCTCTGAATGCGCTGCGCGGGCTGCGGAGCGTTCCGCGCAATCTCGACGGCGCTCTGCGCAAGCGCGAAAATGCCGCGGTCGAGCGCATAGCGACCCGTCTCGACAATAAGCGAGTATCCGAGCGCCTCGTTCGTCTTGGACAGCGTTCCCGCGCGCCCGCGCTCAATCTCGCCGTTGGCGTCGATGCCGAGGTACGCAACAAGCCCCTTGAACGCCTCTGTCAGTTCGCGCTCGACGGTATCCTTGTCGGTGGTCGTGCCGCTGCGGACCACATGAAAGGCTCGTCAGTAACACCAACACACACACACACGAGCAACCGCACCTCATGATGCGCGCTTGCAAGTGGCAAACCGCCACGTCCCCCGAGTACATCAGACACACAACGCACGCAAGGGCTCGTACGCAATTGTACCCTGTGCAACGTAAACACAGACCAAACACCCCTTCGTGCTCACCCCCTGATTTTCTCCAGCTTGCAGATCGCGGCGAGTTCCGGCGACTCCTTCGCCTCTCGCTCGAGATTGACGAGGTCCTTCGGATGCATGCGGTTGTAGCGCACCTGCAGCCGATAGACCTCGTGGCGGAGCTTGGGCACGTGCTGTCGGACGAGCGCAGCGGCCGTGTTGATCACCGTGAGGGCGTCGTCCGTCTTACCGCACTCCTCGTAGCAGCGCGCAAGGTGGCTGCGGACGTTGAAATGTGTAAGCGCGTTTCCTCTAAAAATGCCGCAGCAATTGCTGTCTGTTCCCCGCTCCTTCTCTTGCCCACCACTCTCGCGCAGACACAGTACGCATACACACATACGCACATAAACACTTGGGCCCAAAACACAAGAGCACTGTCTAACGGCCAAACCCCGCACGACCTAGTCCACAAGCAAACACCCACATGTTGAACCGCGCGCGCCACTCGTAGTCCTTGTCGTCGACGTCCTCGAGCGCCTTGACAATCGTGGGGAGCGTCCACAGCAGATGCCGCCGGTACCCCTCCTTGAAAAACGGCCGGCTCAGGCGCCAGTACAGCACCGACGCGTTATAGACGAGGAAATTGTACCTGGCGACAAACCCCAACCACCCGTTAAAACCACAGCCTCGGTGGCTATGCAACCGGCACACGCCACACACTGGCGCAAAAGGGCTGCCCGCTGAACATATAATCGCAGTGGTCACCCGAGGCACTGTTGCACAGCACACGCGCCGTGTCACTCACCGCGGGTTCCGGCGTGCGATGGCAAGGGCCTTCATGATGTACGATATGGCCTTCAGTTGCGACTCCTGCAGTGTGTGTGTGTGTGTGTGTGTGTGTGTGTGTGTGTGTGTGTGTGTGTGTGTGTGTGTGTAACGGACGACGCGCAACTTCACATCAACACACGATGCAAACGATCCAGCCCACTAATAGCCCGCATTGCCTTGCACACAGCAATCAAAATGGCACCCCAACACGCGAAAGAGCGCACATGAGAGTGGCTGAATAGGAAATCGTGCGTGCATCCTCCCACCCACCGAATCTCTCGACGACGTCACTGCCTGCGCCTCCACGAGCGCCTGACAGAAGTACCCGCGACAGAGGAACTGGTTCGCAGGCGGATCGAGCAGAAAAAACCACCGAAGACACGCCTTCGCCTCCTCATACTTGCTGAGTTCGATGGCGGCCTCGGCGCACACAATGTAGATGTCATCGCTCAAAGTATCCCCAAGAACGTCCGTCGCCGCAGTGCCGCCCTTCAACAGCGTCTCCTGGTAGCTGAGAAGCAGCTTGTATGCCTCGTCTATCTTCTGCGGACTCGCGGTCGCAAGAGCACTCGACACGAGAAGGCGGATCTTGCGGTCCATCGTTGTGCAGTGCGAATCGCGTGTCGAGCGCACGCACACCCTAGGGAACTCTCTCTCTGTCTACCCCCAAGCGGCCGTCAGCGGCCTCCCACTACTCGTCCGCGCTCCGATGAAGTGGCTGCGTTGACCGTTTTGACAGAAATCTTGAACATAAGGAGATGCAGCTGTGTGTGTGGCTTTGAAGAGGAATTTTTCCTGTGGACAGCAATGTGGGGTGACCATCGGGACTCTAAATTGAAAATGAATCCTATTTTTGCACGATATTTTGACCCGATTCCACATTAAATTGAAAATCCCGCCTGTCTCCATGGGAACTTTGGCACGTGATGGCACGTGCCCAACACATGATGACATAGTGATGTCATTGTGACATCATCTAAATAAAGTCCGCACCAGTGAACTAAGGGTAGTTGAAAAAATTGCGAGAAATTGTGAGCAAGCTCAATCAATTTCTCCGATTGAGTAACCCCCCAATCCCCGTCCGTCACCTTGTCCAAACCCATGTGCGCACGGCCCGGTCCACTGCGAGATTCCGAAACCGCCGATTGCATTGGCCCTTTCCCCCTCTCTACGTTCTCTTCATCGCTCTCCTGCAGCATCCCGTCACACAAGAGCCCGCCTGCCGCATTTCGTCTCAACCGCCAGCCTCGCCGTGGTGCGGCCACGCATTCAACACCCGTTACCTCAGGGGTGGCGTAATCCGGCACCGATTTTGCAAAGCCACACTTTACCCACTGCTCGCCACAGTCGTGCATTTTGTATCCGTTTCGCCTTCGGGGCACGGACGCTGGCAGCAGTGGGTATCGCCGGAGAAGTGCGGTTGCACTTCCAGCTTGCCACTTCCTGTGTGGCTGTTTCTCTACAGAGCACCGCTCTTACGTTTGAACGCGTGTTCGGGCCTTGCGTACACGACAAACGGCTCGCTATTCCGGTTTAGTTCGGCCCCTCGGGGGGCCTTGCGCTCGGCACCATGGAGGCGATTGAGGATGACGAGTATGAGTCGCTGCCGACGTCGAATCTGTATGCGCACATGATGGCCGGCGCAATGGCCGGCATGCTCGAGCACTGCGCAATGTATCCCGTGGACCTCGTGAAGGTGCGCCGCCTTGTGTGTGTGTTGTGCATCGCTTGTGGTGTGCTTGCGATAGTGTGATTGTGTCTGTTTGTGGCTTGTCTTGGCCGTGGAAGCCGTTCGCGCCGTCCAAATCCGTTCGATTTCCAGCACGCCCTCCATCGTGACCCTTGTGTGCCCCTACCTCTTCTCACAGACGCAGCAGCAGTCGTTGACCGCGACCGATCTCCCCAAGAGCATCTATCGGGCACTTCGTACTATCGTCCAGACGCACGGCTTTGCGTCGACATGGCGAGGGTTCAAGGCCGTCGCGGTCGGATCAGGCCCCGCACACGCGCTGTACTTCAGCTCGTATGAGATTTGCAAGGACATGTTCGGGGGGAACGAGCCGGGTCAGCACCCCTTTGCGACAGGTGTGTGACGAGTGCAATTGTGACTTGAGCGCGTGCGAGTGCGTGCGTGCAGAGTGCATGCATGCGCTGTTTGTTCTCGATCAATAGCTGACGTCGATCTATCAACGCACAGGTTTTGCTGGGATGTTTGCGACGCTCGTGCACGACGGCTTCATGAACCCTTTCGATGGTACGGGTTCTGAAACTGACATTCCTCGCCATCTTGTAATTGTTTTCCATTTCAATTCTTCTTATATATCTCGGCTTGTGTATGTGTGCGCAATTGTGACTTGGTTTGTGTATGCCGCGGTGTTGCCGTCTGTACGTGCGTTAGAGGCTGTCCGTGTCTGCATAAGAGTCGTGAGTAGATTACATATGTGCGTGGATGCTGAGCACGAAAGCAGTGCTAAAAGCACAGCAGCGTCGTGTATGGGTCGACTCACATTGAGAACGGCCCCGTCGTCGCAGTGATCAAGCAGCGCATGCAAGTCGCCAGCACTCCCTATCGCACCGCGCTCGAGTGCACGCGCGCCGTGTGGCGAACAGAGGGCTTTTGGGCATTTTATCGGAGCTACACGACGCAACTCACGATGAACATTCCGTTCCAAATGCTCCACTTTGCGTCGTACGACTCTTTCCAAAAATTTCTCAACCCGTCGGGCTCTTACGATCCCCTCACGCACATGATCGCTGGCGCCGGTGCGGGTGCTCTCGCCGCCGCCGCGACGACGCCTCTCGACGTGGCCAAGACGCTCCTGAATACGCAGGAGAGCGTGAGCGACGCGCGAGGCCGTGCGTACGTGAACGGCATGGCGGATGCCCTGCGGACGATTTATAAGGTCAACGGGCTCAAGGGCTTTGGGAAGGGGTTGCGGGCGCGCGTCGTTTTTCAGATGCCGTCGACGGCGCTGTCGTGGTCCGTCTACGAGTTTTTCAAGCACGTGCTCACGTTCAACGAGGCCATTGCGAAGGCCGCCGGCGTAGAGGCGGAGGCGCTGCCAGAGCTCAAGGCGCGAGCCGTGAAGCAATCGTGAGCGTGTGCATGCGTGCGCTTCATTCTTGTTGTGGCGTGTTGTTGTTGTTTCGTTCGTCGTTGCGTTGCGCGTGCGTGTGCGCGTGCTTGCTTTGCGCGTGCGTGAGGCGCGTGTTTTCCCCCTTCTTCTTCTTTGCACAGCATCAAACCACGTTGTACAGTAGGCGGAGATTCGCCCACAGTGATTGGGCACTCGACCGTCGTCACAAAGTCAAAATGGCACTCTCGCGGTGTCATAAAAACACCTTTACATTGACATCCCATTATGTTGTGCCATATCTTGTCCGGAAGCACGCGACACCGCGCGCCCTCGTCCCTCGTCCTCAAAAACGCAGGTTGGGCGAACGGTCGGCGGGGATAGAGTGCGTGGCGAGTATCGATGTCAGCTGCTCGTTCGCTGCGCGCGCGTCCACCACGACAATCTCGTCCTCGTCCAGCTCGAATCTATAGTACTGCTCCGTGCACACAGTCAACAGTTCGACGAGGTGGCGGAGGTTGCGCACGGGGACGCCGTTGAAGCGCAGCAGCTGGAGGTTGCTAAGGTCCTCGTAGCCGACGTTCACGGTGGCAGCGAGCACTTGCGACAGCACGATAATCTGGTCGTCCACACTGTTCGCGCGTTTGACGTATGATGTGTTAGAACGGGCGAATGCTGTTCCGGAGAGAGGTGAATGCGCCAACTGACACCGCACCTTGTCTTGTGCCCATAGAGCATCTTTTCAAGGAGGCGCACCGGCGCATCGAAATCATAGTCCGTCCCATACTGCCAGCCGCGCATGAGAATATGCAGTGTGAACAACAACAACAATGCACAAGCGACCGCACGTGCGTGCATGAGCGTGCACGCAGTATCACGCGCAATCATTTGCACTGTTCTGTGCCGAGACACAAGCCAACCCAACGACAAAGCGCACCTCCGACTTGAGATACGACTCGGTGCACGGGACGAACACGAGCCCAGCGACGATGAGGTAGGGCGGCGGGAGGGAATCCGAGTACATCGGAATGAGCTTGTTGGGCGCCGCAATCGTCAGCGCGAGCGTCTGTTCAACGCCCTCTCGCAGCACGTTGAGGTGCACCGTGTCGCCGTGGAACTGAGGGTGCGATGGTGATTAGGATGAATTTGAAAACAAACAACAAATAAAGAAGGGACCAAAGCGAAAGGAGCGCGCCACGTCCCCCAATACATGCACGTGCGTCAGTAGACAAGTGTTACATCGATACTCCTGAGGTCACGTGCGCGAGCCACAAGAGGCCACGCACCTTTTCCGAGATGAGGTACGTGAACAGGATGCTCTCTCCATTTCGGAACGGAATCGTGCCGTCGTTGGCGATGGGCGTGCCGTCAAACGACATGATGACGTCACCGCGGCGTAGGAGGCTGGCGGCCGCGTGCAGCGGGTGCACGGCCTTGACGAGGACGCCCTTCTGGCGCGGACCCATGCGCAGTGCGGCGCGGAGGGCGGGGCTCTCCATTCGCTGCCAATCGAATCCAATCGTGGGGAAGCCGGTGTACCTGCGACGGGCGACAGAGGGCGCGGAGAGGGGGAGGGGGGGGGGGGGGCTCTGAGCCGCAAGCTCATACAATGCAGCCGCAATCTATGGCGTTGTCGCACCATCTTCATGTTCATACACAGCACAGCCGCAATCAGGTGCGCAGTGGCCCCATCTCTTCTCGTCAGTCACGCACAATACGAGGACGCCACGAGTCACACACGCGAAAATTACGACGCACCTTCCGTTGCGGTCGTAGTCGGCGAGAAAGTGCGCAATGACGGGCGTCGGGATGACATAGCCAATGTTCTCGACGTCCTCGCCCACGAGGGACTGGAAGGCAATTCCGATGCACCGCCCGCGCCGGTTGAACGCGGGTCCGCCGCTGTTGCCGGCGTTGATGGCAGCGTCGATCTGCGCTCACAGCCACAACCCAACGCGGCATATGTGAGAGAGGGCGACAAGACATACGACACAGGCGTTGCCTTTACGGCTACCAATGCGCCTGCGTACACGCACTTTTCTCGCATACACGCTTACAAGTTATACATCGTGGGCCCCATCGTTGCATCACCGTCGTCACAAACACACCTGCACGGCCAGGAGTTCCGCAGACCCGTGTTCGTAAGCCGTCACTTCGATGCGGCTGACGACGCCCGACGTGACAGAGATGTTCTCGCCGCCGATGGGATAGCCTATCACGCTGCACACCTCCTGCAGGCGCGGCAGCGGACCGAAGCGGACGGGCGAGAGGCCGGTCCAGAACTCGGGATCGCTCACCGACAGCAGCGCAATGTCGCACTCGATCTGCGGGATTGACGAGTGTGGGAATACGAGAGACGCGAGGGCGACATGTCAGCATGGCCCGATTTCTTAGAACAGCAAATGTAGTGGCAAGGTCAAGACGCATGTGAGCCGATGTTACGCGCATATCACCTGTGCCCACTCACCCCGACTGCGAGGACTTCGGCGATGAACTTGGTGTCCGAGCCACGCCGCTTAACCTTAACCTGAGAAAAGTACTCCACTGCGGCGAAAAGCAAACGCGTGTGAGTCGGCGGCATGTGAGCGACAACACGAGCGCAAACACAGGGCGCATGCAAAGCACGAATTGGCTGCGGTACGTGTGAGTACGAACGAAATGCAGACAAGTGGCGAGTCCTACCCGAGTGGGCGTTTGTGAGGATGCGCCTGTTGTCGATGACAAAGCCGCTGCTGACGGACGCCCCCT
The DNA here is from genome assembly GCA_943704525.1 of Pigoraptor vietnamica. Lineage (NCBI taxonomy): Eukaryota > Filasterea > Ministeriida > Capsasporidae > Pigoraptor > Pigoraptor vietnamica. The sequence continues at coordinate 33,931 of CALSCQ010001476.1, read as the reverse complement.
GCCGGCGCATCGTCCACGGGAGGGAGAAATTGGGCTCCGTGTGCCTGCAGTAGATCTTCACGATCGACTCCATCACGCCAGCATACTGGTCGGGTTCCTCCTCGTCCTCCTGTGGTGTGTGGAACATGTCGCTTTAGCTCGCTTGGTGGACACGACTGCTTACATTTCTTTTTTTTTTTTTCGCTGTTGTTGTTTACGGGTGCACACAAGTGAAGGCGATAAAGGCACGAACCGTCATCCACTCGTCCATGTATGGCTGCCCATCGTCGCTTTCAGAGACAGAGTGCCGCTCTCCAACGAGCGGCTGGAGACCCACATCGCCCTTGCGGCGGCCCTGCAATAACAAAACGAGCGGAAATGAAGATAGGAATCGAAATAGAACACGACAAAGTTTAATAAGTGTGCGTGTATGTGAGCGTGGGCGTCTGTACATGTGTCTCCATGTATGTTTTTGAGTATTTATGTGTATGTGTGTGCGCGCGTGTGTTGTGTGTGTGTGTGTGTGTGTGTGCGTGCGTGCGAGTGTGTGCGTGTGTGCGTGTGTGCGTAAGCATGTGTGTGTGTGTGTGTGTGTGTGTGTGTGTGTGTGTGTGTGTGTGTGTGTGTGTGTGTGTGTGTGTGTGTGTGTGTGTGTGTGTGTGTGTGTGTGTGCGTGTGTGTGTGTGTGTGTGTGTGTGTGTGTGTGTGTGTGTGTGTGTGTGTGTGTGTGTGTGTGTGTGTGTGTGTGTGTGTGTGTGTGTGTGTGTGTGTGTGTGTGTGTGTGTGTGCGTGTGCGTATGTGCGCGCGTGTGTGCGCGTGCGTGCGTCTTTGTGTGTCCGTCGAGGCGCCCACCTGCCCTCCGCTCTGACGGCGAGCGCCTTTCGGCTGCCCCGACGCCACCTTCTTTCCCTTTTTTCCCTTCCTGAAACAACACGCGACGGAAATTGCGTCAGAGAGTGGCAAGAGTCGACTCGCAAATACGGCGCGACCGGGCAGAAGCAATCTTCGCACCCAAACCACCATTCAGCAACCCACATCGCAGGCCGCGGAAAGCATAGACGCAAACAGCCATCGACTATGCGCAGGCAGACACACGCTCTTTCACGCAGACGACTCACTTGCGCTCCGATTCCATTGTAACGTAGGCGACTCCCCCGCTGAGCCTCACACACTTGGATATGCCCCGAACAAAACGTCGTCAAGACACTCTTAACACTCGATCGTCGCAAAACGAAGTCCGCTGCACCACCGCACCAACGCTGCAAAAAGCGCTATGTTTTGAGGGGGAAATCGAAGTTCGTGTGAGTGCTCACGACAGTGAGAACCGGCCGTGTGAAACGGGTGGTTGGGAAGTGTGAGGATGGCGCCGTGTCACCCGGACCCGTGACGTCATGCAACCTGCGTGTGCCGGTCGAAGCCAGCGACAGAAGACATGTGCGCGGCACCTGCATGCGCGTGCATGTACTCCTGTCGTGGAGAGATGTCGCTTGTCGCATGTGGCTTCAATGCGCTCGGGCAATTGGCGCCATGTGGCGCGCACGTGCACCGCTGGACAGCAATTCCCCTCGACGGCGCCCTTGTGGACGGAGATGATGCCGTCGCGGGCGTGTGCGGCACTTGGCACAGGACATACTTCTGGACGAGTGGGGCATCTTCATTTCCTCGCTCTCGTTTCGCTTGTGTGATCATGTTCCCGGTTTTTCAACTCTGAGCACGCGCGGCGTTTGCGGCGTGATTGCAAACGCAGAGTTTGCGGCGTGATTGCAAACGCAGAGAGCCGTTGTTCACATGTCCCTCCTGTGCCAGCGTCAGGGAATGTTTTCGCCGTGGGACAACTACAGGGCTTTCAGACTCCCTTGGGGCAGATCCCTCTGTTCGGCCTCAACACCGGCCACCTTCCCGTGGCATCCATAGCGGCTGGATGGCGTTACGCGCTTGTGCTGTTGCGCGATGGGTCTGTGCTTGCCGTGGACGACGGCTGTCCCCCTGACGCCGACAGACGCATTCCACTGCGTCGCGTGGAGTCGTTGGTGGCGAAACGCGAGCGCTTCGTGAGCATCGCCGTGGGAATGCATTTTGCCGTCGTCGTCGCAGGTCCGTACAATGCTTTTGTGTGTCCCCGTCGACATCAGTTTCAATTGCTTACTGTGCACGCAGCTCGCATTCAAACCGTGAATTCCACTTCACATACCATTTTCGTGTTTCATATCTTCATGTTTCCAACAGAAAGCGGGAATGCTTACAAGCTGTCGCCCGCGGACGAGAGCGTCGCTTCGATGCCCCACTTGTGGTCAGCTGAGGGGATTGCGAGGGATGTGGCAGACGCCGCGTGCGGGCACGAGCACGCGCTCTTGCTGTGGCGAAATGGGGCCGTCGCGAGCATTGGTGAAAACAGGTGCGGCGATATCTTTCTGTCTCGAGTGAAACGCACTCCGCTAAAGTGTCGTGCGCCTGTGCTATGTGTGTGTGCGCGTGCCTGTGGATGCGTGCGCTCGCGCCATATCGGTCATGCGTGCTTGATGAGCCGATGCGCAGACGTCCGCGGGATCTAATATGCACGGCTCTGAAAGGCGTATTTCGCGCGCTTGCTGATAATGAGCGGCTTTTCGGTGGTGCAGACACGGGCAGTTGGGACATGCTGACGTCACGAGCAGAGCAACACCTGAGACGATCGAGGCACTCGAGGGCATTCGCGCGCAACGGGTGCGATGCGGCGGCTGGCACTCGGCCGTGGTGTCAGGTGGGTCACCTTACGAACGGCCATCTTGTTTCGTACTGCATGGTTGTACATCTGTCAAGAATTTTCAACTTAGGCAGCCGCTATTCCTCCTCTCAGGCGACGGCGATGCGTATGTATTTGGGTGGAACAAGCATGGCCAGCTCGGCGTTGGTGGCGCTACATCGGCGCCCGACACGGTTCAACAGTCGTTGTCCGTGCCGGCTGTGTTGGAGTTTGACGGCGACGCAGTAGGGGAGCATGGGCCAGTCGAAGGGGCGCGCGTCATTGACGTACAATGTGGGAGCCAGCACTCCGTCGTTTTGACTTGCGGTAAGCCGGCGTGTGATGTGCGGTGGCGTTCTCGCCGTCCTCTCCCCCCCCCCCCCCCCCCCCCTCTTGTTAACTTTGTTGTACGCTCGTAGCGGAGGACAAACGAACTCGTACCTTACATGCGTGCGGTTGGGGTACGTTGTTGTTGCTTTGTGTGTGTCTGACGCGTCACCCGGGCACTGCAACAGCTTCAAAACGCACTTGCACTTGCAGGCGCACACGGACAATTGGGCACGGACACCTGCCAAAATTCCTTCAAGTGAGTCCAGACGTCCGTCAGCCTGCGTTACTACCTCAGCTGGTCTGACGTGTGCATCATACATCGCAGGCCAATGCGAGTGGATTTGTCGGGCGAGCTCGGTTGGACAGGGCATGTAATTGAGGCGATCGGCTGCGGCGCGTGGACATCATACGCGATTGTACTGCCGACATCACACTAGGAACGCATTACGGCCGTTTATTTGCCGGCCGTGAGTTCACATGAAGCGCCGCCGGTTCATTGCTGGTTTGGGCATTTTCACACTGGCCGTGAAGTGGTGGCTGAAAACTGTTTACTGGACTAAAGTCACTCGGCTTGTGCGATTACAAATCGGCCTTTTGACCCCTCTTGGCAATCGCCTCCTCCTGGGATGTCGTCAACGCTGGCGGACGACTGTGCGAGGCGACGTTGTTCTCTGTGATTTTTCGCTGCGACTGAACAGTCACACGTTACTGGAATAAGGGGGCACTGTCGAGGTGACCGAGACGAATGTCCAGTTGACAGACGCATTGGCGGGGGGCAACCATTCGTGCAGTCACAAAAAACCTAATTTTCTCATAAATCGATCGGCCGCTGTCAAAACCGGCACCTCGATCCACATGATTCGGTAACATGTCCCGATGCATTCTCCATACAAACGCATTGACAGCTGGTTTCAAAGTCACAAAGATTCGCTCCAGTGCGAGGGGCGTGACTCCATTTGTCACGCTCCTTACCCGCACACGGTTGTCGCAGTGCGTAGTTCACCGAAAACTTCATCGGTTAAGACTGTCCGTCGCCAATACGAACAAACCGCATGCGGTTCTGTCGGCGACCAAGAGCACCCATTTCAGCTCAGATGGTGTGGACGTGAGCGAAAAATCATCGCAGCGATGGCGTGATGACCACAGCCGGCTGCATGCGGTTTGCCTTGACTTCAGTCCTTCGTGGCTTGTGCGACCGGTGTGGTCGGCAGTCGCGTAAGACCGTCTTGAGCTGAGCGCCGTCGTCAGTCGACAACGGCACCGCATCGTCCGTTCACGGACCTTTCAGCCGACTGCTGCCCGACTCGATCGACCGGACCGTGCAGCCGGCGCGCCGGTGACCGATTGCCACCGGTACTGCTGACACTAACCTGACTTCCGCGCCGTCAGTGTTGCTCACAAGTTAACAAGACGGCCGTCACTGCATCGGCGCACCCCACCGTAAGAGTTTTCTGTCCCAGTGCCGTCGTCGCTCCGCCGGTGCCGACTACCCGGTCCAAGATCGCCAACAACCACGGCTTACACCAAGTCGGGCGACAACCCTTCAGTGACACGGGCTCGGCCTTGGGCGGTATGAGCTACGGCTTTACTTACATTTCGACAATGCCTCCCAACGGGGGAGGTGCCGCGGCTGCGGCGTCGCAACGAACCAATCCTTCAACAAGCGGGACATTCGTCGAAAAGCTTCAAGCGTAAGTGAATGGCCCGGTTCGCGGCGTCTCAGTGAACCGCTCTGAAAATTTCCCGTTGCGCGTTGCTCAGTTCGTATAATCCTTGTCGTCTCTTACGAATTCTGACCCATCCGCAGAATTCTGAGAGAGCCTGCCTTCTCCCACATCATTGGGTGGTCCCAGTGCGGGCGGCGCGTCATCGTGGCACGGCCTGATCTTCGTGAGTATCGCACCGCCGGCAGGATCGTCCACCACGCGGCACCTTTTGAGATCGAAGAAATCGACTTCTATTTTGTACTGTCGTGACTGTGCACGTTGGCCGAGTGCTTCCAGTAAGTCTGTGTTGTATAGCCAAGTGGCCCGACCTGTCCGTGGCAAGAATACTGATAGCCCGCGTCCATTCCCTGAACGCAGTTGCCTCCAAGCTGTTCTACAACCACTTCAGGCACGCCAGCAGCGCGAGCTTCGTTCGTCAGATGAACATGTACGGCTTTCGGAAGGTGAGCGTGTCTCCGTGTCAGTGTCAGTATGTACTATCCGGACTCACATTGACACTGCCGGAATGTGGTGGCGACAGAACTGGCGGCCGTGACTGATAATAACCAGCCGAGAGTTTTGCATTGCCTCTGGCTCAAACCCTCGACTTTGATTACTGCGCAGCACGTGACGACGGGAAGGGAACGCTGGGAGTTTAGCCACCCGCAGTTCGTGCGCGACCGCCCCGAGCTCGTCGCCACGATCGTCCGCCGGCGGAGGCGATCGGCGCAGACACCGGGACGGCCGACAGCCCTACTCGCGAGGTCCAACGCGGGGCTACTCGAGCAGCCGTGGCCCTTGCCGCTGCATTCGGCGCCTACGGAAACGAGTGGAATGCACTGCGCCAACGACGCCGACATGTTCATCGGCACGGGCGAAGAGCTGCTGTCCACGTCGGACGACTGCAGCCAGGAGATGGACGAAGCGAGTTCACCGAGCGACACGCCTGAATTGCACCCAGCGCCGCCGGGCGATAGTTCGGTCCCGACTATGAACGAGCAGCTCCTCTTCTGCCCGGACGATAGCAACACAGCCGGCGAGGGGTGCTTTGTGACGGCGCCGACGCCCGCCAAGCCCGTAACGCTCATGCCTTCGATTTCACTGACGACGCTTTCTCTCGTCTGTGCCGCGGAAGACGGCGTCGGGGAGACGTGGGACGCGTTGCGCCTCGCGATGGACGCGGCGGCTGCGTCAACAGGGGACCCACTTGCCGGCCAGGCGCCCGCACCAGCCACCACTCTCGCACCAGTTGCCCCGCCGGTGGAAGTGATGCCGACGTCTATGGCACACACACGGCCGCTTCCTTTGGGAGGGGGCATGCCGCCGGCCGTGGACATTCATGCGATACTCGCTGGGCGAGGCGGCGTGCCCGTCCGCATTCAGCGATACACGCACTCGCAGAGCGCTGGACACGCGACGCAGTTCTTGTAAAGCGCAATGTGTGACACGACATGAGCAATGCCTGAAAATTGACGAGTGTATTAGAGTGTTAGGCGACGCAGTATATGTAAAGCGCAATGTGTGACACGACATGAGCAATGCCGGCTGAAAATCGAAGAGTGTTAGGCGACGCAGTATATGTAAAGCGCAATGTGTGACACGACATGAGCACTGCCTGAAAATTGAAGAGTGTATTATTAGAGTGTTTGGCACCTCTTAGACGGCGGCTAGTGCGTCTCGGAATCGGCGGATGAGGTCCTCGCTGTCCTCCAGTCCAACGGACACTCGGATGAGGCTGGGAGAAATGCCGTACTCCCGCGCGAACCCGAGCTCGGTGTAATGGGCGAGGATTGTGTACGGACAGCAGAGGGTGAAGTTTGTGCCGAGGCTGGGACCCTGGGGTTCCGAATAACCGGTCAGTCATTACAGCGGATAGCAACCGGATGGAAAGACAACAGAGGTAGTCGAAACAGTGCTGACGTCCGCAAGAAAAAGTGCCACAGCCAAAACATACCTTCGAGACCTGCAAGGCGTCGAAGAATGCGGGCGCGCGCGACTCGTCCTTGAGCACGACCGAGAAGAGGCCGCCATAGCCACCATCGGCCTTCTTGAACTCGGCGTAGTTCGACGCAGCCGTAAATTTCGGATAAAACACGGACGCCACTGGAGAGTAGCGGAGACAGGAAAGCGAATGGCGCCGTGAGCTACACAATCGACACTTACGACGATCATTGCATGACCACACAAACACACACAGAGACAAACAAGACCACACACAAACACTATCTCTCTCTCTCTCTCTCTCTCTCTCTCTCTCTCTCTCTCTCTCTCTCTCTCTCACTCTCACTCACTCACTCACTCACTCACTCACACACTCACACACACAAGAAAAGACGAATGAACACCAAGAGCGCCCACCCTTGTCGCTGCCGGCAAGAAAGTCGCACAGGCGCTCCGCGTTTCGGTTAATCTTACGAGCGCGCTCGACGTAATCGCGCGAATTTCGCTCGAGAAAGAGGAGGTCTTCGGGGAACATCGCGTCTTCGTGCGCGTCGCGGAGGGCCGACAGCAACTCGGCGCAAGCGGGACTCTGCGAGCTCACCACGATGCTGTCGAGAACGCATTACGCACAAAAACGCGAAAGTTAGTGCACCGCCACTTGCAAGTCGCCCAACGGAACACACGGCGCATCGAAACCGAGCCTGCGCAGCGCACCTTCCACCCATGACATTGCTCTCTCCCGAGAACAGTTTCGTCAGGCTCGTCGTGAGCACGTCCGCGGCGGAAGACACGGCAACGTTCGCAAAGCCACCGATCGTGTCGTCGACCACGAGCGGAAACCCGTACTTTCGCGCAAGGGCAGAGAGACGGCCGAGCGGCGGAGATTTGCAGAGGGGGTTGCTGGGAAACTCACAGAAGAGTGCAAGTATGCGATCTTCCTCTCTCCCGGCCGCATAGGCCGCTTCCAAGTGCCGTTCGAGTGTTGCGAGGTCGCCGTCGTCCCCCAGTCCCAAGAAATGACACCCGGGCCCAAACTTCTGGAGGATCTTGAGTGTGTCGAGGTAAGGGAAGCTACACGTGGGCGAGAAATCCATGTAAGCACAAACGCGCAACACGCAAGGCGAGGGGGATATAGTTGGCACCTACCCGAACATGACGCTCCGTCGCTGCGGGTGCCGCTGCAGCAGTGCCCGGTGGACTGTAAATATCGCCGCCATTCCTGTCGGACAGAGAAATACGTTCTCCCTAGGCTCTCCGGACAGCGACGCCACGCGCTCCACAATAAGGTCGCGCGCTTGCTGGTGCTTTGCAATCGAGAGGCGCCGACCGTAGTGTTCTTCAATGTGGCGCATGCACTCTTCGTCTTCGTCGCCTTCCCGCGCCGTGCTCAGCGCGCGAAGAGCCGCTTCGGCACGTCGTGAAGTGACAATCTCACCTGTGACACAATGGGAGGGAAATGAGCCACATGCTTCGCACACTCGCAGCGCCGATGTGATGCAATGGTGAGAGTTTCTAGCAATGCAATTGCAAGGCGCCATTTCCTCTTGGTACTCGCCGGCGTGCTGCCAGTACGACTTGACGAGGCCCTTAAACTCGTTGGGGGCAATCGCGACCACAATCCCCTCAACGCCGAGCTCGCAGAGGCGCACGAGTCCATCGCGTCCCGCATGCGTGTGTACGAAAGCACGGCACCGCACGGCCGAAGGGAGGGAGGGAAGAGGCAGACAATACTCGTCACCCGACGCAAATCGCTCGGCGCAAATGGCGATGAGCTGCATTATTGAGGGCCAGTTAATCCAAGCCATCGCACATCACCGGAAAACAACGTCCCAAGCGCAATCAGCGGTTGAAGGCACACCTTCTTGACGCACGGGTGGAAGCAGAAGCGGGGGTACCCGGACGAGAGCTTCTCGTGAACGCGAGGATCGCCTTCCTCGTAGTCCACATTATCCTGCCACGCCGGCATGCACACACTCACGGCGTGCGGGATCTCGGGAACCGCCGTACCCAGAGACGAAATAACGGGCGGTTGCGCTCGGCGCAGCTTGCCACGCGCCTTCAGGCCGAGCCGCTCCACAATGTCGTCGTACGTTGCATCGAAGTTGGTGTGGCGGCTGTCGCCAACGAAGCTGTGCGTGGGTTCGGCGGCGGCGTCGGCTGCTGCAGTCGGCGCCGCTGAGGCTGCAGTCGCCATTGGCACGTGCGTCATTGTGTGTGTAAGAAGAATATGCCGTTTTGACGTCGCGAACGAAACACACGTGTGTTTGAAGCAGTTGAGAGCGGTGAGTGGCCTGTGTGAGTCCACCGTCCCTCACGTGAGGCGTCCAGACATGTCCGGTCTTTACCCGGATGTGAAATGGCGCGAAAAATTGACGAACAGGTTTTTTGGCGGGAAGGAAACGAAAATTTCCCTTGCGTGACACACCCGCGCAATACGGACACGCAGTGGTGAGTGTATGGGCGCACGAGGGGGCGTGTTCCCGCCATCAAACGAATTCTGTTTTCGCTCATTCAAATTCAAACCGCACAAGCACCACACCCCGTCCTCTCTCACTCGCCCACTGCATTCGTGCGCTCTGAGTCGTCTGTGCGCGCACGCCCCGTCACACACCTTTGCAAACGCGCCTACAAAAGGGGATCCGCGCGTCGCAGGAATCCTCACCAGAGCTTCGCGAAGAACTCATCTGACAAGACTCTACAAAGCGCAGCAACAGACAACCCTCGACTGCAATCGAGCAAAGATGCCGGACGCCGACGACTTCTCCAACGAGTACGAAGCTATCACCGGCCTCGCCGACACCGTGCGCAACACCCCGAACCAAGGCCAGCCGTTCGCGAGCGGCAACGTCGCCATCTGCCCCCATGTGCGCCCCAAGAGCATCCCCGTGGGGTCGATCGAGACGGTGTCCGAGTGGAGTCCTTCGTCGCTCCAGCGCGTTGCCGCCGTTTGCAAGCAGTCGCCTTTCGGCCGCGGCGAGGAGACGGTCGTCGACGAGAACGTGCGCAAGGCCCTCGAGATGCAGGCGGCTGACATCTCCATCGACAACATCGGCGAGTGGGACGCGCAGCTGAAGAGCAAGATACTTCCCAAGGCCGTCTCGCAGCTGTACCCCGGCGTTCCCGCCACGTGCTTCATGGCGCGGCTGCACAAGATGACGCTCTACCAGCAGGGGTCGTTCTTCCACGCGCACCGCGACACGCAGTACAGCGACGACCACTTTGGGACACTCGTCGTCATGATCCCCTCGCGCTGCGTCGGCGGCCAGCTCTCCCTGCGCCACGGTGACGTCACGAAGGCCTTTGAGGCCAAGAAGAAGTGTGTCTGGGTCGCCTTCTTCGCGGACGTCGAGCACGAGGTCCTCAAGGTCAAGTCCGGACACCGCATCTCGCTCCTCTACCACCTCTACCGTCAGGGCCACGTCGACATCCCTCGCCCGTCGCCCACGGCTGCGGCGGACGCGCGCGCCAGCGTGGACGCACTGGTCAATGCGGTCAAGGGCCTCGCCGCGCGCACGAACGAGTGCCTGGCGCTGACGGGCGAAGCCGCCGAGCACGTCGAGAAGAGCTGTGCCGTTCGCAGCATTGGCTTTGTGCTGAGGCACGTGTACGGCGGCTCGGTGACGCCCAAGACGCTCAAGACGTCGGACGGGACGCTGTACCGCGCGCTCGAAGAGGCGGGCCTTCCCATTCGCTTCATCCCCATTGAGATGTACGTCTCCGGGACTGGTTGGGACGAGGACGGCTACTGTGTGCGCACCATCCACGGTCTTTCCGACAACCACGTCATTGAGATTTACGAGGTGACGCCCGACGCTTCCCACCGTCGTATGGTGCACGTCGAGTCGCACGGGAGCGAGTTGGGCTACTACGAGTCGGGTTATGACGCGCAGAAGATACAGTTTCTCGAGCGCGACCTCTTCGCGCTCGTGCGCTCGGCCAGGGCGGCGGACAAGCGTATCGAGGGGACTGGCAACGAGGGCAGCGCGGCCAGCTACCGCTACAAGCGAATGGCAATGGTCGTCGACATTGCGTCCGCCGACGAGACCTACTACGGCAAGTGGAGCCAGCGGGACGGCCACAACTGCAGCCGGTACCTCCCTTAAGCCCCTCCGATCGCGTCTGCGCGACGTGCAGCCGGTGCTTGCGATGACACCGCTATCGCGTCTCCGCTTTGTGGCGCTTTGTAGTTATAGCGTGCGTCATAAAAAAGATGGAAAGACACAGCGGCCACTCAGATGAGGGGATGCGCAGATAAACAGCAACCGGTACTGTTTACAAACAACACGCGGGCGCAAGACGCAACCGAACGCAATGCGGACGAAAAAGCCCCTCAGTCGTCCTTGTGCGACTTCTTTGTGTACGCCTTGAGACGATACTTGCGATGCGGCCTGCAATTGGAGCCACACGTTACAATTTGCACCAATCTGGGCTACTCAAAAGAGACAACGCGCACACGCACACACACACACACACACGCACAGAAACACAGACCAACACACACACACACACACAATTACACACACACACATATAACACACCCACACGCACACATGACACACACACACACACAGACGCTCACAAACACGCACATGCAGCCTCCATACACACAAAAGCAAAACCCACTTGACGGCGGCGCGAGGCTCCACCACTCCGCGCTTCGTCATACTCCGATATCGGTCCGAGAGGACGCTTCCCTCTGGCTTCAGCTTGCGCAGAGAACCCGCTAGGTCGTTCGTCAACTGCACCTCCACTGCCGGCTCTTCGTACTTGCGACTACCGAGGCGGCCCGGTAAGCTTTCCTCCGCCTTCGCCCGCTTCGCCTGTCGCCGTTGCAACCGCGCCTCGCGCTGCGCGTTCTCCGCCTCGAGCTCCTTGCGGATCGTCCGGACACGGAACACCTCGTTCTCCCGCCGCTTCTTCGCCTTGCGTTCCTGCTCCGCCTCCTCTTCCTCCCGAAGGCGCTTTTCCTTCCGCCGCTGTGCGTGCGTCTTGCGCTCCGGAGCCGTCGTCGCCGACCCCTTGTGCACACCCTCTTCACTCGCGCCCTCTGCAGACCCGTCGGCGTCACTGTCGTCCCCGCCCATCGGCAGCTTGCCGAGGATCTGAAGGCGCACCTCTTCTTCTTGCGACATTGCAGGGCCGGGATTGTTTCGCGCGGCCTCCGCCAGCCGTTTCGACAACGCCTCCCGGTCGCGCAACTTTTGGTCTTCCTGCAGGACAGCCGCTGCGAGCGCCGCTTGGTGATCCTCGTACGTCGGGTTGTACGACGCGCCGGGATGCGCCGGCTCCACAGCGGGCACCTTCGTCTTCGGCTTGATCCGAAGCGTCCGCGGCAATTTCACGGGCACCACGCGCGCAGGTTCAAGGAAGTCGTTCGTCGCAAGCGCGCTCGCGTCCGGTGCCTCCACCCACAGGTCCCCATTCGCCTGCGGCTTCGTGCGATCGAGCTTGGCCGACTCGGCAGCCTTCGCGCGCAACCGCTGGCTGAGACTCTTGAGGCGATCGGCGCTATTGACGGTCTCCTCTTCATCCGGGTCGATGACTTCGGCCGGCTTTCTTTGCGGCGCCTTGCGCGAAGCGACTTCCTTCACCTTTGGATTCGCCGCAAGCACGGCATCGACGTGAAGCACCTTCTCGCGCGCTCGCTGTTTGGCCGACTTCACGACACGCTTCGGCGGCTTTGACTCTTCCACATGCGCGCTCTTGTCCGTGAAAAACACCTCGTCATCCCGCTTTAGATGGAGAGGCCCGCCCGTCCTGTGTTCGCGGCTCACTTCGGCAATGTGCTCCTCCACGTCCGCAATGTCGACGTTTCGCCGCCAATCGCTCTTCGTCTTCTTCGTGCCTTTGCGCGATCGACGCGCGGCAGGTGACGCCGCTGCGTCCATTCCGGTGCTCGGCATCGTTACTGAGAATATGAAGCGTTGTGATCAATGGCCCACAACCGCTTCAAAGGCAACGTTCGGCCACTCGGCACGGGCCGTTTTCCGTTCCCCACGTGCAGATTTAAAATGACGCCATGATGACGAAATCACGCCGTTTCAGGTTACCCTAGTGCCCCGGATGACACTTCCCGCCGTGCCGACTTTTGGCGCGCAAAATACCTTTCGAACGCATCCCTTCAAAAAAAGTTCAACGCACTTTAGCGGAGCCCTTCCAGCAAACTGTGAGGTCGTCCATACACGCGCCCGTGTCTGTTCGAGTTGGGCTGCGCCCAGTGAGCGCCTGGAAGCCATGAGTGGCGACGGGTGCGACGCTGCCTCGGCGCACGTCGACAGCCAACCCGAAGTCTGCGCGAAGCCCTCCGAGATGACCGATGCGCACTTGCCCATTTCCCCGCCCGGTACAGGTGGCAACTCGCCCCCCGCCGACGATTGCGCTGCGGGAGTTTTCGCCTCTGTGCAATGTGGTGATGTGGGGATGGCTGACGTCGCGTCGCTGGAGTGCGATGCGAACTTGACGACGGCGGACGCTGCCCCTACTTTTCTGGAGAGCACGCCCATTGACGTTCCCGCTGTCGAATCAGACGGCACTTCGATGGAAGGTGTCGACGCGAACGACTTCACGAGGTGTGGGGAGAGTGCGCCGACCGATGCCCCTCCTGCAGTTCCAGAGAGCGCCAGCGACACGAAAAAGAGGCGTCGCAGCGCCCCAAAGAAGGAGGAAGCTGACGTCGCGGAGGAGAGGCGCTTCAAGTCGGCTCGTCTCGGTCGCGCGGCCGCGGCGCCGAAGGATGAGCCGACGGATACGAAGGGTGAGTCGGATGCGCTGGATCCGAGCCTCACCGAGGCGCAGCGCACGCTTGCACAACATTTGTTGGTCCTTCACAAGGACATTGCTCGCCGCGACGAGTACATGCTGTTCTTCGTCGACGGCGACGACAGCGACAGTGCGCCCGCGCCCGAAACCGCGTGCGTCGACGCGGCGCAGTGCGATGCGAACAGCGAGGCGCCCGTCCTGTGTGCTCTTTCCACCGATGCCGCGGAGGGGCCCTCTCCAATGGAGATTGATCCGGCGCCTGCTGTCGCATCCGACGGCGCCAGCAACGTCGAACAGAGCGGCGAAGCGTGCGTCCAGACGGCCGAGCCGATCGATCTGATGGACATCCGCCGTCGCATCTTGCGTGGACACTATGCGACTGTAGAGGCGTACGGCGCGGAGCTCGACCGAGTCTGCGAGCGCTACATCGAGAACCCGTCGGAGGCCATCCGCGTCCCACGCGCGAAGCGTCTCCGCTCGGATTACGCCAAGTTGGTCGTGCGCCTCGCCAAGCGTCTGGCGCCGAAGGAGGCGCAGCGGCCCGCTTCCAAGTATGCGTTTGAGACGGAGACATCCCCCGACGCAGACGTCGACGCCGACGAGAGTGCCACCGACGCCGACCGCCCCGCACAACCCGAGCACGTGTGGACCGTCGACGAGGTTCATCCCTTTGTGTACGGCGCGCTCGTGCTCGCGGCCGTGCCGTGCGCGGACGATGCTTCGGTGTCGGAGTGGATTCCGGGCGTGCTCACTTATGAACCCACGACGGGCCGCTTCGCCCGCAAGTCCGCAACAAACGCGCAAGAGGATGTGGATGCGGGCACGGCCAAGGGACGTAGCAACCGCCGTAACAAGCGGACGGTCGACGAGACAGCGGCGCCTCCGAAGCCGCCAACGCCGAGCGAGTATCACGTGCAATTGTTGGGCGGTGGTCGAGGGCGCTCGCGCGCATGGGTGCCGACGTCGTCGCTGCTGCGCTACGGAGTGGACGAGAACCCCCTCCTGCCGAAGCGCGAGGTCGCGTGCGAGAGCGTGAACAACGCGCAATTGGCTGCGACGGAGAGCGGCGAGCAGGCGCACTGCGAAGTGACGGGCGCCGTCGCCATGGACACGGACGCGGCCGGCGAACACTCTGCCCATGGGGTCGCCGAGAGGTCGGCCGATGGAAGCGCGCACAAAGATGTGCAGATGGGCATGAAGGAAGAGACGCGCGAGCAGACTGATGCACGCGCTGAGGAGGCGCAGACAGCTCTGCCCGCTGGAGAGTCGCATGCTCTCGTCGCGGATCCTGCGCAGACCGTGGAACAGCAGCCTGTGGCATATGACGTGACTGCGAGCGCGGCGGAGTCTCTCGAGTCGAAGGACGCGTCTGCCAACGAAGATGCTTCTGCGGCCGATCCCTCCGCGAGCACGACCGTCGATGCCACCGAGGGGAAGGGCAAGCGGAAGAGCAAGGCGGCTGCCCAACCACCCGCGCCCCTTCCGACGTACGAGGGCCTCGCGGACGATGTGGCCGCGCGCCTACGTATCGCGGACCAGCTGGCGAGGTGCGGGATAAGGAAGCGCATCCAAGTCGTAGTCGCGTGCCTGCAAGCTGGCGCGTTCGAGTGCGACGACTCCTCGCGCACGCTCGCTGTTCTCGCTGCGGCGATCGCGGCGGTTGAGCGGGCTGCAGAGGCCATGGCGGCCCCTGTCGGTACCAAGCACCGGCGCCCACGCCCGCCTCCGCCCGGTTTCGATCCTTTGATGCCGCAGGCGCTTGTCCGGACGGCGTTCTTGGCCGCGGTGCAGGCGTTGGGAGACGCCCGCCCGACGGTCACGGTGACGGACGACGTCACGCTGCCGTGGGAGGGCGAGAACGATGACGACGCGTCTGCGGCAGAGCAGCCGGCAAAGCGCAAGTCCTCTAGCGGCAAGACTCCGTCGCGCTTCTACTTTTACGTGACGGAAGAGGTGGACGATGGCAAGCGTTGCGATTCGAACACGCACGAAGAGGCCGACTCG
Source organism: Pigoraptor vietnamica (assembly GCA_943704525.1). Taxonomy (NCBI): domain Eukaryota; class Filasterea; order Ministeriida; family Capsasporidae; genus Pigoraptor; species Pigoraptor vietnamica. The sequence continues at coordinate 18,489 of CALSCQ010001476.1, read as the reverse complement.
TACGTCCCGCGGACGCGCAGCCGTCGCAGCGTGAGCAGCGCGTCGCCCGTGGCCGCCAAGCCCAAGGCCGAAGCGCCTGCCGCCGGAACGCCCGCCGTTGCGCAGAGCAGCAGGAAGTCGACCGATGGGTCACCGAAGCGGGGGGCCAAGCGCGCACGCGCCGAGAACTCGGGCGCGGAGGAGAATGAGGGCTCGCCTGCGACTGCCGGGCGAAAGCGGACGCGCACGGCCGACGGCGACGCCACAGCAGCGAGCCGCAGCAAGAAGGCGACCCCCAAAGCCACATCGCCAAAGTCGGCTACGGAGAAGAACAAGAAGCGCGAGCGCGAGAGCGAGGAGGAAGACACGCCGAAGCGGTCGCGTGCGTCGCCCAAGTCGATCGAGAAGTCGTCGCCCGCTGCGCAGAAGCACAGTGGTCGCACTGCGACTAAGGCGAATAAGGAGAGCGGCAAGGCGAAGTCGGCGGCCGATGCGCCGGCCAAGAGCAAGGGACGTCGAAGCGGCGGTGAGAGCGCTGGCAAGGCACCGGCCGACGCCGTGTCGGACGGAGAAGATGACGACGCCGACTCTCCGAACCACGAGCCCATCTGCTACGTGTGCGAGCAGCCCGGTTCGCTTCTGTGCTGCGAGGCGACGTGTTTCCGATCGGTGCATGTGTGGTGCGCGGGGCTGTGGGCGGTGCCCGGCCTGTTCGAGTGCGACGACTGCCAAACGGGCGTCCGGACATGCTTGTTTTGCGCGCGGGCAGGTGCGACGCGCGCGTGCGCCTCCCCACGGTGTGGCCATGCGTTTCACGATCAGTGCCTTCGCACCCTTCCACTTGCGCGCTTCGAGCCGAACGACAAGGTCTTCTGCCCGCTGCATATGTGCGCGACGTGTCGCCGACCCTGCAAGGGCGAACGCGTGGCGCGTTGCACGCGGTGCCCCATAGCGTACCACAGCAACAAGGACTGCCAACCCCTCGGGGTCACGTGGCTCGAGGACCACCGCTTTATCTGCGTGCGGCACATACTCGCGGATCAGTGCCAGTCCGTCGCGCGCAGCAACAACACGTGCAAGGAGTGCGGCGATGGCGGCGACCTCGCGTGCTGCGACGGGTGCCCGAACGCCTTCCACGAGGAGTGCCTCGGTCCCGACGATCCTCCTCTCTCCGACGGCCAGTGGTTCTGCCGCTCGTGCGTGGCGGGCGCGCGGCCTGTCGCCGGCGACGTCGTCTGGGTGAAGTTCGGCCAATTCAAGTGGTGGCCGGCCGAGATTATTGCAGATGACGCGATTCCGCCCACCCTCGCCAAGCGCGCGTCGCAGGCTGCCGGACGCGTGCCGATTGTCTTCTACGGAACGCACGAGGTCGCGTGGGCGGAGGACAAGTTTGTGGTGCCGTGGCGGGACCGGCCGCAGGACGTCAACAAGGCGACGCGCGCGGACACGCTCAAGCCGAGCGCGTACAACCGCGCACTCATCGAGGGCTTGAAGGCCGCTGGCGAGATGGATGAGCGCCGCCTGCAGAACGCCTCTCGAGGGGGTCGCGAGAGGCCGCCAAAGTACCAGCACCTCAAGACGAACCTCTACGTGAACGGACGCCCTCCGCGCGACGACGAGGAGGTGCCGCAGTGCGCGTGCACGGCGGCGTCTGGGAAGAACTGCGGCGCCGACTGTCTCAACCGCATTCTCTGCATCGAGTGCTCGCCGCGCAACTGTAAGGCGGGCGAGGCGTGCCGCAACCGTCGGTTCCAGCGGCGCGAGTACGCTGCGGGCGAAGTGTTCAGGACGGAGGGCGGACGCGGGTGGGGCTTTCGCGCCACCAAGCCGATTGCAGCGGGCGATTTCGTCGTCGAGTATGTCGGCGAGGTGATCAGCGTGAAAGAGTGCCAGGAGAGGCTGCGGAAGGACGCCGAGGCCGGACTGAAGGACTACTACTTTCTCTCGGTCACGACGACGGACGTGATCGACGCGCGCCGAAAGGCGAACCACGCGCGATTCATCAACCATAGTTGCGACCCGAACTGCATGACGCAGAAGTGGACGGTGCTTGGGGAGACGCGCGTGGGCATCTTTGCCGTTCGCGACATTGCGCCTGGGACGGAGCTCACGTTCGATTACCAGTTTGAGTGCATCGGCAACGCGGAAGTCGTGCGCTGCGCGTGCGGCGCGCGCAACTGCAGCGGGTTCCTCGGCGTTCGACCGACCAAGAACGACGAAGGCGCGCCCGCGAAGAAGAAGAAGGCGCGCAAGCCTCGACGGTCCCGCGGCAACACGCACGACGACGAATGCTTCGTCTGCGGCGGCGACGGCCGCCTCGTGCTCTGCGACAAGCCCGACTGCACGCGCGTGTACCATGCAGACTGCGTGGGCAGCACGGCGGAGGCACTGCGCGGCAAGTGGGTGTGCCCCTGGCACCACTGCGATGCCTGCGGAGCAAACAGCACGTCGCTCTGCAGCACGTGCCCGACGTCTTTCTGCACGGCGCACGCGGACGGCAAGATCGACTCGGCAGGGCGCTGCGAGGAGTGTGCGGCCGCACCTCCAGCCGCTGAGGCGTCGACCCAAGAGACTGACGCGGTGATGGCACAAGACGAGACGGCGAGCGCTGTGCCTGTGCCCGTCTCGGAGAATGCCCGGTCGTGATGTCACCTTCGTTCTCTATTCGTGGTCGTGCCGTGCCGTGCCATGGCGAATGAAAAACGTGTAACGTGAATTGAAGCAAGGTCTCAGGGAAATGACGTACTATCGTGAACGCTCTTAAGCTTGAAACTGTGAGCCTCTAAGCGCTCTTTGACGTCCCCAAACAGTTAATTACGCCTCGTCCGACGCCATTGAGCCTTATCGTCGCCATTGAGCCTTATCGTCGCCATTGAGCCTTATCGTCGCGGGCGTTGTTTGCCGTTCGATTTCGATCAACTCCAGCGCTTCATGCGTGTGTGATATGGGCCAGTGTCACATGTAACTCGTCAAGACATGGCAGGATCACCTCATCGACAAACGAGACGAATCGAAAAGTGTATCACCCGCCCGCAATTGTGCTCGTGAAGCCAGCCAGTTCCTTCAGTTAACTGAGACTGCGTCGCGAACGAAACCCAGACCCTGGTAACATCCACTGTGCGTGTGACGATGCGTAATACCCACCCTAAATAGAGAAGAAGCAAACACCGCATGGGAGAGTTAACCCTCACCATACGCGCACTGCCGCACTTTGGCGCGCATTTTCCTTGCGGGTGCTCGGAGTGGCGTATCACCGTAACAATTCGCTCGCAAATCGCAAAAAAAATCGCCACTCGCATAACGCACTCGCGCACATTACTTTCTTCTACGCGCGGGCCCTCTAGACTCATGTTGGCCTGCGCGTTCGCATACTTTGCGTCTTTCGGAAATCGCACTTACAATCGCCTCCCGATTGTCTCGTCTCGACAGTCGCCGTGAGGGCGTTCCAGTCCTTCCCCATGCGCACGACATTGCCTTTCGAGCGCGCGTGAACCGCCGCCTCTCATTTTTCGAATGGAGGCGAGCGACGACGTGTCGCTGCTATTGGCGTTCTCCGCGCAACAAGATCCCCGCTCCGCGCACGCCGAAAACTTTAGCGCGACATCTTACGACGATAGGCGCGATGTGTACCGCGGCAGTGGAGGTGGGTTGGAAGGCCATTACGGCTCTGACGCCCCCCACGAGTTGCCGCAACACGCCGCGCGCGCGCATGCTTCCGTCATGATGGGCGATGGCTACCGCCCCGAGGGCACTTTTGCGAATGCGAACGCGACGTCACACGCGTCCCCCGTGCGCGTTCACCCGCTCTTCACTTCGGATGGAGACGCGCGTTCGGACACGAGCACGCAACACCAGAGGTATGCCGCGGCGCTGGCAAGTGCGGGCGTGCCGCAAGGTCAGCCCTCGTACGCGATGGACCCTGCAGGCGGGCATCCTTCCGCGCCAACGTACCTGTCGCCGAGGGGAGTGCGGCGGTCGCTGGAATACTCTCCGTCGGGCGATGTCGCGTGGGATGGCCAGAGTCAGCCGACGTACGGGACGGGGCACGTGCCGGTCTCTCTCGTGGGGGGTCCCGAGCAGAATGTCCGCGTGCAACCGCGCACGCTGTACACGCAGATGCTGGAGGGGGAAGCGCAACCGAACGGGTATTCGGGCGGACTGCTCCCTCCCGGCGGAAGCGTGCCTTGGCTGCAGTCGGACGTGCACGGACACTCGGCGGGGCCACAGCGAGCGCAGCCTCAAGGTCGGCCGGAGCATGTTGTGGGCGAGCATTCGGGAATAGCCGCGCGTGCGCTGCGCGAAGGGCAACGACTCACGAGCGCGCAGATGCACGCGAGATCGCAGATGCTGCAGGCTGCCGCGCAGAACCCACAGCGTCTCAAGGACCTACAGCGTCACCTGCACCAGCTTGCGCAGCGTCAACAAGCCGAACAACAACAGCAACAGCTCGATCAACAGCAGCAGGCCGCCTATTCCTTCGTCGCTGCGCCGTCCCTGGGACAGATCTTCGCCGGCGGCGTACCTCAACACGCGCCGGCATCCGCAGCGTCGCACCTCCACGGGTCCGCCCAGTCGCACGGTTATGGCGCGCAGTATGCGGGCGCTACTCAGGCGCAGTTTGTGTCGCAGCCAACCGTGGCGTCGATGTCCGCCCAACAGGAAGCTCTTCGCGCTGGGCAGTACGCGAGTGCTGTCCATTCGCAGTTCGTCACCCAGACAACACAACATGGACAACCCATCTCGACGCAGGCCGCCCAGCAGGAGGCCCTGCGCGCCGCGTATGGGGACATGCAGGCCGGCGCCCAACACGCGGGACAGCAGTACGCGACCGGTGCGCTGTCGTCGCAGGTAATGTCGGCGAACGTGCTCTCTCGCGCGCAGTCGACGCCGTCCCAGAGCTTCCCGCACGGGCTGCCGCTCGGTGCGATGGCGCAGGCGACTTATCCGCACGGCGGGACAGTTCAAACGGCGATGCCGCAGGGTCTGACGCTCTCTCTCGGGAGCGACGCTCAGCAGCAACACCAGCAGCAACAAATGTCGCAGCACGGGCTCGGAGACAACGTGTCGTCGTCGTCGCTCTACGCGGGGCACGCTGGAGTTGACGCCTCGCAGCAGCAGTCTCCGTTTGTTCTGCGCGTCAGCGAATCGCAGCACGCAGCAACTGTAGCGCAGTACATTGCGCGCGGGCAACCTGCGCAGCAGTCCTCGCACTACTACGCCACGGGTTTCGGCGTAGGTACGACCGTTGGGAAAGCCCCGAGCAGCGCCGCGACTGCTCCCGACTTCACGTCGGTACCGCAACGTAAGCGCAACGCCAAAGGGCAGCAGCGTCGTCGCGCGCCCGCCGTGCGATCGGACGTCCCCGAGTTTGCAGCGATGATGTTGCAACAGCAACTGGCGCTCGTCCCCTCGCAGAAGAACGCGGGGGTGGACGCGACAAACCAACAGAAGGACGCGGGGTTGGATGCGCCGATGGTCGACCCGAGCATGCTGCGCGCCCTGCAGCAGCAGTGGATGTACGCCCCGCAGCAACAGCCCTCGTCGCTCGCGCACGATGGATCCGCTCTGTTGGATGCGCAGCCGACGCGGGGTCTTTTGGGTTCCGTGCTGAACGATGCGCTGCAAGCGGCGCTGTTGGCCAATGCGATGCGGCCGCAGCAGGACTCGCTCCCATGGAAGGGCGACGCAAAGCCGCCAAAGCCGCCGAAGGGCAAGGGGAGGGCTAAGAAGGCGAAGGGCGGCGATGCGCTTGTCGGTGCGGAGGGCCCTGTTGTGGTGGGACTGGACGGTGCTTTCGGTCTGCCGGGGTCCAATGGGGCGCCCGTTGCGGGAGCGACAGTTGAGGAGGCGACGAAGAAGCGCAAGCGCGTGTACAAGCCGCGCCCTCGGAAAGTCCCGAAGACGGAGGGAGGGGCGCCGGCGGAAGCGTTGGCTGCCGATGCAGTCACCGTGGGCGCTCCTCAGCGTGTGATTGTCGAGTCGGCGTACGGTCCCGTACATGGCGTCGAAGGGGCGCTGGGGGTTTCCGGCGCTGGCGCTGGCGATGGCGGTGTGCCTGCAGCTCCGGATGGGCGTAAAAAGCGGCAGAAGAAGCCGAGGGACTACGAGAAGGAGCGGCTTGCGAGGAGGGAGCGCAAGCGGCGCGAGAGGGAGCGCAAGCGCGAGTTGAAGCTGGGAAAGCGCCCAGAGAAAACGGGCGACGTCGTCGTCGTCAAGCCCGCCAAGATCACGGTGGCCGGCGCACTCGCGCGCGGTGTGAAGGGGCGACGGGAAGCGCCGGCGACGGTCGAGGGCCCGCCCATGCGCATTCCCGAGGACCACGCGTGGTGTCCGGCGGTGTCGGCGCCTCTGAACGTGCACGTGACGTGCTACAAGTGCGCGTCCACGGCCGCCGAAGGGGACGGGGATCTCGTGCAGTGCCGCCTGTGCGGGGAGCCGTACCACCGGTACTGCGCGGACATACCGCACGGCAAGCCCATTCCTGCGAACTGGCGATGCGTTGGTTGCGTGCTCTGCGACATGTGCGGCAAGGCCGCCCCGGCGGACGAGCTCATCGTGTGCGACTCGTGCGGCCGCGGCTTTCACCACAAAAAGTGCCACATACCGAGCGTCGCGACGCTCCCGGACAGCGCGTGGCGGTGTTCGGACTGCGCGGTGTGCGTCGGTTGCTGGACGCGCGAGACGCGCGAGTGGATGTTCGACGGAACGCACTGCCAGGACTGCGGCCGTTCCAAGGCCTCGGGACGCTGCTGCCCCGTGTGCAAGATTGGTTACCCGCCGCAGCGGCTTGGCGCGAAGCGCGCGACTGGGCCGTCGGCGGAGATGATACAGTGCGCCGACTGCGAGACGTGGGTGCACTACAACTGCGCGGGACTCACCGACGCGCGCCTGTCCCAGTTTCTCGAGGACGACTCGCTGCACTTTCGGTGTCCGCCGTGCGCGGACAAGCACATGGCGACGCTTGCGCAGGACAAGGGCTTCTTGCGCCTCTTTGGCTCGCCGCCGGACGTGTTCCACGGTTTCACACCGGTACGTGCCTGTGGCATGTTGGTTTGTTTGGTTTTTCTTCTTCCTTTTTTTCCGTAATCTGTGTGCCCGGAACGGTTTCGAACTCTGGGACGGGTGCACTTGACCCGCACGCCTCACTCACTCTGAAACATGCACTCTCTTCGCAGCGCGACTTGTCGATGGAACTCGGGGACAAGTCGGCCAAATTCCAGCACCTGCTGCGCCAGGTGTGTGCATACGCCCTCGACTTGGCCACCGCGCCTTTTCATGACCGTCTTGCTCTCTACCTTTGCGTGCGCAGGTGATGCAGCAGAAGCGCGCCTCGTACTTTGCACACGTGCCGTCGCGCGAAGAGTTCCCCGACTACTACGACATTGTCACGTGCCCCATGGACCTCTCGACTGTGCTCAGGAAGGTCGACGCAAAGGAGTATTACACGGTGGCGCTGTTCCACGCCGACATTGCGCTGATTGCGCGAAACTGCCTGCTCTACAACGGCGCCGACGACCTACTCTCGACGTACGCCCTCGGCATTCTCCAGTGGTTCGACAGGAAGCTCTGCGAGGTACGTAAAGGAAGGGCTGTTCTTTGGGCTTGCGCGCATCGCCACAACGTGTGGTCGTACTTTGGGCTTGCTTGCGTCGCCGCAACGTGTGGTCTTACGTTGGGCTTGTGTATGTCGCATCCGCAGACATTCGATGGCTTCAAGCCGCCGCGGCTGGATCTCGCCGACATTGTCGCGACGCGGAACGAAGACCAGTCACGTGGTGATGACGGCGCTGCGCCGGACTCCGAGGGCTCGGAGAAGATCGCCGTTGCGGAGCAGCGCCCTCTTTCCGCCGCGCCTGCCTCGGAAGCGGGGCCCTCAGATGTCGCTGTGCCACCCGCCGTCGAGGAATCGGCGCCCGCGTCTTCCCTTCTGGGCGGTGCGGCCGCCGCGTCGTCTGCCGGAGACGCAGCCGCTGCCTCCTCTTCCGTGGGCGACGGCGGGGCTGCGACAGGGGAAACCGCCGCGTCCGGCTCTTCCCCGGCCGAGTGGACGGGCGTTCTCGCACTGCCAGAGGGATGGCAGCCGCCGAAGGGCGCGCGACCCATAGGAGGACCCAAGAAGGCGCCCGGAAAGACGAAAAAGAAGCCGGGTAGGCGAAAGAAGAAAGCGGACGCGCTGAAGGACGCCGCCGTTGCCGAGACGCGCGCCTCGGGCACGACCACGCCAGACGTCGACGCGGCGGCTGCCGAGATGGTCGTCGATGCGGAGGTTCGCAGGGGCTCGCTGCGGCCTCGTCGCGGCGAACAGCAACCGTTGCCACCTCCTGCAGCTAACATCGCTCCGCCCACTGTCGTGGTGGAAGCGCCGGCGAACGAACCGCCGAAGGCGATGGAGGCCCAAGCTGGGGACCAGCGACGTTGCGCGCTCTGCGGAGGCGCCGGCGACCAACCGTGCGAGAAGGCCGGCCGCCTCCTGTGGGCGGAAGGGAAGGAATGGGTGCACGCGGCGTGCATCGTGTGGTCGTCGGAGGTGACGGAGGACGCGGACGGTATCCTGTGGAAGGTCGACGTGGCCCTCTCGCGCGGTCGACACATGGTGCGTGGACGTGATGAGACGTTTTTTCTATTTTTTATTAATGTTCCTGAGCATTCGTGGTGAATTGGCTTGGAAGTGTTGTCGGCGCGCGCCGTGTCCGGACTGGGATGCAAGTTTCGTGCTGGCGGTTGCCTGCTGCGAGTTGTTTGGCCTGAATGCTATTCTGTGCTTCCTTCCAGAAATGTCGCGAGTGCGGCAAGTCCGGCGCAACGCTCGGCTGCAACGAGGGCAAGTGCAAGGCGACGTTCCACTATGCGTGTGCGGAGGCTGCGGGCGCGGTGTTCTTCGGCGACCACACGCTCTACTGCAAAGAGCACGGGAAGACCGTAAAGAAGGAGAAGGTGACCAAAGCCCTCCGCACGTTCGACAGGCCGCTCGTGTGCGCGCGAACGAAGGACTGGCCCGCGTCGTGCAATCCGAAGGGTCTGCCGGCGCGCTGCGGTGCGCTCCTCGTTGTCGCCTACGGCCGGTGAGTTGTCTTTGGTGCCCTTGTCATGCGCGAGTGTGGCTGTGTGTGTTTGAGCAGCCGGGTGTCCATGTGAGTGCGCCATTTGCACTCGGTGACTCCAGTGTCCCCGCTTTGCCTTCCAATTCAGCGTGGTGCCTCGCCGCGCCTTTTACTCGCGCGAGCTGATACTCCCCGTCGGCTACCGCGCACTTCGCGTGTACTGGTCCGTGGCGGATCCCTCCAAGCTTGTGACGTACGAGTGCGTCATTGAGAGCGGCGTCGAGCGGGGGGAGACCGTGCCCATGTTTGTCGCGCGAACGGACGACGGCTACTGTGCCAAGGCCCGAACGGCGGATGGTTCGTGTTTTGTTTTGAGTCTCCGTACCTTCAATGGCCGGTGTAGATGTAAAGTGTATCATCTTCTTAATTGGCACTTGCTCGCAGGCGTCTGGGACCAGATCTACAAGGGCATCAACGACAGCCGCGAGGCGCGCAACCCCGACCACCTGCGATCGCTCGTGAGCCACCGCGGCGCGTGGTTCTTCGGGCTCTCCCTTCCCGCCGTCGTGCACGCGATCGAGCTGCTGCGGTGGGCCGAGTACTGCCCGAGCTACATCTTCCGCTTCACGCCCCGTCGGCCGCTGCTCGTCCGCACGGAAGTCGTCTCTGCGCAGGGCATGAGCGCGGCGCGCTGCTCTGTCTACGTGCGCAAGAGCCGCGTGGAGGCTGCCGCGTCTGAGTCGAGCAAGATTCGCGCCGCGTTCCAGTCCGGACAGTTGGGCGGCGGTGCGGCGGCGTCCTTCCAGGGCAACGTGCAGCTCCCGATCGGCATGCAGTACCGGCAGATGAAGGAGAACCGGTGGCAGACGACGGTGCGCCGGTCCGGCATCCACGGGTGGGGCCTCTTCGCGTGCCGTGACTTTGACGCCGGGGAGATCATCATCGAATACGTTGGCGAGATCATCCGGGAGAGCGTCGCCGACATGCGCGAGGCACGCTACGACGCGCAGGGAATTGGCTGCTACATGTTCCGCCTGGACGAACTCACCGTCGTCGACGCGACGATGCGGGGGAACGCCGCGCGCTACTGCAACCACTGCTGCGAGGTCTGTCTCCTCATTCTGTCCCTTCTATTCGTCTTGCTGTCTGTATAGTGGGGGCTGAATCTTGCTGTCTCTAGTGTACTTTCACTCACTGCCGACGACCTCTTGGTACTTTTTCCACTCACTGCCGACGTGATGTGCTATTGTGTCGGCGGGGCTTGATGCTGCTGTTTCTAATATATTGCCCGCGTGTTGTGCCTGCAGCCCAACTGCTACACGCGCATCTGTCCCGTGGACGGCACGCGGCGCATTCTCTTCTTCACCAGTCGCAAGATCACGGCGGGGGAGGAGTTCACGGTCGACTACCAGATGCCCTTCGAGGACGCCAAGATCCCGTGCCGGTGCGGGGCGCCCTCGTGCAGGGGAACGCTGAACTGAGGCGCCGTCACTCACTCACATGTCAGATAATATTGAAATGAACGGCATATTGCGCGTGTGTGCTTCTGTTTTGCAAGTGAGTGCACTCAGTCGCCAGTGCTCTATTTCGCTCCCGTGCAAGATAAGAACACGCCCAATCTGCGCCGAGCGACTGTAACAGTGACAAGCGGACTGAATGTGGTGATTGAATTGCCGCGCCGACTGGCGGGAAAATTCAAAGTGTGATGAGACCACCGGAGTTCACTGACGTCGGATCGGCGCGCTTTTGACATCCACTTCAACGAGTCTTCCAAAAACCGAACAGCGTCTGTCCTATTACTTGCGTTGCGTGCACATATTCGCGCGGTGTGTTGGTGTCTATAGCCGCGCCTTTCTCTCTCGTTTCAGACGGCGATGGCGTGCTGATCCACCTGAGCAGACATGCGTCGGTCCGCGGCGCCGTCTCAGCGCGCCGGGGGATTTCGCCCTCCAGCAAAGGTCCCGCGCACGGACGAAACGCCGACGTTAGCCACTGCGCTTGCGGCTGCGTCGCCCACGGAAAAGTGCGTTGGAGATGCAACACAGAACGAAAATGCCGCGCCGACAGGATTGGGCGCCGCGAGCGAACCATGCGTTAATGTCCCGTCGAAAGCCGCCCCAGTTGTTGGGATGAAGAAATTCGTGCCCGTTTTCCGCGCGCCTCTTGCCACGGCAAACGCATCGACGGGATCGGCGCCGACTGCTGCGCGCCCGGCACTTGCGCCCTCCACAACAAAGCCGGGCACATCAGTCGGGACCGCGCCGAAGCCTGCTTCGACAGCGGGAAGTGCGGCGATGAGTCTTGCCGCGCGCAGTTTGGGAATGGATACCGGCGCTGGTTCGGCGGCGGACGGTGACAAGCCGCGCTACTTTTCGGCGCTGTGGTGCAAGGCTTCAAAGAAGAAGCACAAGAAGTGGGAGGGCGATGCGATCGCCGTCGTCAAGGGGCGCACGCTCTCCGTGCAGGACCTGGAGGGCAAAGATCTCGGATCTTCAACGTCGTACGGCCGCGCTGAGCTGGCGAAGGTGTCCGTGGGCGAGTCCTTCTTCGTCGGCGGCCGCGAAATTGAGATTACCGGGGTGATCAAGGACGAGGACTACACGAGCGGCAAGTGCTTTCTCGCCTCGTCGTCGTCCGCGGGTGCGCCTGGGATGCTTGCGCCGACGCGTGCGAAGCCGGCGGCAAAGGGACTGGCGCGACAGGGCGAGCCGATGCGGGTGGAAGCGCCGGTTGCCCAAGCGCCCCGCCACGACCCCACAGAGGAAGGGGCGATCGTGCTGCCGCGACCGAGCGATGCGATGGTGCGCGCCAATAGCAAGGACGGACAAGGGGGCGCTATCGACGTCGTTGTGGACCCCTATCTGCAGAGGAAGCTACGACCGCACCAGATTGGTGAGCGCTGTTGTGGGCGCTGTCGTTTGTGTGGTTGCGCATGCGAAGACCCATGCATAGCGTGCGTACCGGTTGCTCAGCTTCGGGGATCTCTACAGTCTTCTCTGTTTACAGTCGTTTATGTTTTGCGATGCTCACACGGGGCCTTATTCGTGTTACAGCCGGAGTCACTTTTCTCTACGAGTGTGTCATGGGCATGCGCCAGTACCAGGGAAACGGCGCCATTCTTGCCGACGGTGAGTGCGTCTGTTGCTTCGTCGTGTGCTGTGCTGCATTGTTGTCGAAGCGCTGACCGTTCGTTTCGCTCCTGCAGAGATGGGACTCGGAAAGACCCTCCAGTGCATCACACTCGTATGGTGAGTGTGCATCCACGAGTCGGAGGTCCGTTCACTTGTCATTACCCACTTTATCGCCTCACATTTTGCAACCGCAGGACGCTACTTAAACAGACGCCTTATCGCGGGCGACCTGTGGCGCGGCGCGTGCTCGTCGTGTGCCCCAGCAGCCTTGTCGGCAATTGGCAGCGCGAGTTCAAGAAATTTCTCGGCGACGAGCGCCTCAAGACCTTTGCCGTGTCGAATGAGAAGCGGCCCGCCGAGTTCGCGAACAGCCCCATCTACCCTGTGAGTGCCCCAATGTTTACGCTCCTCCTTTCTTGTGTCATTACCGTCAAAGTACTAATGCACTGCGTTCGTTGGACCGCTGTCCTTCCAACCCCTCCTCGCTGACTAACATTCGCATTCGTCCACGCAAGGTGATGGTGATCAGCTATGAAATGCTGCGCCAGTCCATCGCCGAGATCGTGGAAATAGGATTTGACCTCGTCGTGTGCGACGAAGGCCACCGCCTTAAGAACGAAGGCGCGAAGATCACGCAGGCCCTGATGTCGCTGCCGTGCCGTAGGCGCATCATACTCACGGGCACGCCCATTCAGGTATGCCATCGATTGGGTTGTTGTGCTCAGGCGTCGACAATTCACGCATCGCGCATGCGCTCGCGAAACGTGCGATGAGCAACTTTGATAATGTCTCGTCTTTCATTCGTAGAATGATCTGCAAGAGTTCTTCACCCTTGTCGACTTCTGCAACCCCGGACTGCTCGGTAAGCTCGACCCACCGGGTTGTTTATGCTGCAATGCGATGGCGTACTGACACAGAGGGTTGTAGGAACCCCTTCGGCATTCCGGCGGCTGTACGAGGCCCCTATCGTTGCTTCGCGCGACCCCAACGCCTCCGAAGAGGAGAAGACTTTGGGGTTGTCGCGTGCGGAAGAGGTATGCCAATTCTCTCTCTTCACAGCCTCTCTGTTCGGTCGTTGAGATGATTAACGCAATGGCACTGTCACGCAGCTTCATCGCGTGACGAACATGTTCTGTCTTCGACGCCTCAGCGAAGTCAACAACAAGTACTTGCCTCCTAAGAGTGAGTTGTTATATGACGTTCCCCTTTCATTTTGAGTTGTCGTAGTGCTCTTGTAACAATGTCGTTGCGAACGAACGCACGCAGGCGAGTACGTCGTCTTTTGCCGTCCCGCGCCCCTTCAGCTCGACCTGTACCGGCACCTTATCGGGTCGCGCCTGCTGCGCTCGTGCTTCGACCCCACGACAAAGCACTCGCAACACCTTGTGTGCATCACCGCGCTCAAGAAAATCTCCAACTCCCCCGCGCTCATCCACAGCGCCGCAGTGGTACGACCATTGCGGCGCGTTTCATACGAGGCGATAGACTCGTTTTAACGACTTCTTTGCTGCTTAAGACTCACTTCTGTCTCTCCTCTGCACACGTCAGGACCAGGACAACAAGGACGAGGACACGAGCATCTTTTCTGACGTTCTGGGATTGCTCCCGGCGGATTTGTCGCTGACGAATTTTCAACCCGAGCACTCTGGTGAGCTGCGTGAACCGGGCGGTGGAGGCGGGAGCACGTGCGTGTTGACCTTCGACTTGTTGCAGGGAAAATGCAAGTCCTCGTGGAGTTGCTTCGACAGATTCGCGAAAACACAACCGAACGTGTCGTCATTGTGTCACACTACACACAGGTGGGCGTATGCGGACTACTGTGACTAGATGCAATGACGGTCGTTTTGACTCCCTACACCCCCCGCTCTCTTTACACTGCGCAGACCCTCGATATCCTCGAAGCGATGTGCGAGGCGTACTCGTACAAGTGCCTGAGACTCGATGGCTCCACTCCGGGCAACCGCCGCATTGCCCTTGTCGAGCGCTTCAACAATCGTCACGCAGACGACTGTGAGTTGCAATTCTCTCTCTCTCTCTCTTTTCACAGCACGCGCACTCTCGTTCTCATTCTGTTTGTTTCTTCCGCAGTCATCTTCCTCCTCAGTTCCAAAGCGGGAGGCGTGGGACTGAACCTCGTCGGCGCGTCGAGACTGGTGCTCTACGACATTGACTGGTGCGTTCCTCGAACTTCACCAGTAATAATATCGTCGGTGCCCCCAGTATCCGATTCCTTAACCCAAACGGTGCGCACGTGCTTCAACTGCGCAGGAATCCAGCCAACGACGTCCAGGCAATGGCCCGCGTGTGGCGCGATGGGCAACAGCGGCGTGTGCACATTTACCGCCTTCTCACGACGGGGACGATTGAAGAGAAGGTCTTCCAGCGGCAGGTTACGAAGCAGGGTCTCAGTGTGGCTGTTGTGGACGACCGCACTGCGGAAGACGACGACGCGGAGAAGGCCAGTGGCATTGCGCGAATGGGCGGGAGTGGCGGGACGTCCGCCGTGCAGTTCACGCTGGAGGATCTGAAGGACCTCTTCACCCTCCGAGAGAAGACGGCGTGCGACACGCACGAGCTGCTCGGATGCACTTGTCTGGAGGTGGGGAGTTGCATTCTGTCACGTGAGAGTTGTAGTGATTCACTGGTTATCCTTGTGCAGGCGGACGATGCCGACGCGCTCGCGATGGATATGGACACTGGCGAGGACAACTTTGCGCCGCGAGTGGGCGCCCACATCGGGAACCACGGGGCCGCCCGCAAGGCACGTCATCGGCGCATTACTCGCATTGCGTTCAATTGGACGAGTCTATTATTAACGCCTCGCTTAATTCGCGCAGCCCTCTGACAAATCGTCCGTGAAGATGGACCAGCTGATGGCGTGGGAGCATCACGCCGCACCTGTCCGCAAGGGCTCCCTGGCGGTGAGCGGAGCCGTACCAATTGTGCGCGCATGGGAGTTGCCGAAATTTCAAAGATATCTCATCTGACGGAGTGCATCACGCACGCAAACAGGAGTCATTCCTTGCAGACGGCAACTACGGCAACGCCGTTACGTTCGTATTCAAGAACGAGACGAACGCGGGCGAAGCAAAGTGACAACATCGCTGGGAGTGTACCAACAAACGCAGTCCGTGATCGTGTTGTTCACTACTGCAAGTCACAAAAGCCACACACTTGCGAGAAGACATAAGATGCACTCACAATAGGACTTCATTGACCCACTCAAGCGGCCAAGACTTAAGCTGCGCGCGTCAGAGACACACGTAGACCCCCACGCTTTCCGATTGACACAACAACGTAGGTCGCACAGCGCGCTGCATACTACAGCCCCACCGAAGACGCCGCAATCTGCGCAGCAAGCGCCTTGACGAGACGCTCCATCGTCGCAACGTCCATCGCGTCGTAGCTCGGGAGGTGCACGAACATGGCCGGCAGCAGCCGTCCCGAACGCGCGCGCCTCCGGAGCGACCGGATGGCCTCGACGGTGCGGAACAGGGTCTCGTTGCAGTAGTACGTGCCGGCGTCGCGACTCCACGCCTCGAGCACCATAGCATCGAAGCCCTTCCCGAGGGCGTCTGCGCGACGGCCGAGTGCATACGCAAGCGCCGTCTGAAGTTCGAGGCGTCCGAGGTCGACCGTCACGGGGAGAAGGCACGCGGCGCCCGGCACAGCGGGATCGCCAGACGGATCGCTGCCGCCGCCATTGTTCAGGCACCCCGCGGCGACACGTGGCGCGCCGAGGCGATAGCTCTCTGGCACGATTTGGTTGACGCCCATAGTCTCGACTTTCAGACCGCGCGCGGAGTCCTCCAAACCGAGATGCAGCACGGCATCGAAGGGGAAATCGCCCGTCTTGTCGCTCTCCGCACGAAGCGCGCCCGCAACACGCGAGCTGCCAGTTCGGTTCACGGGGAGGACCCAGCCCTCGAAGCACACGCGGATCTGCGCGGCGTCGCCGTTCGCCGCAGCGACGGTGAGCGTGTCGCACGTGCCCGACACGTTACGAGCGACGTCGCCGGACGGGTTCACCGGGTAAGAGAGGAAGGGCAGAAAGCCCGTGACGAGAACCTTCGCAGGGGGCGCATCATCAAGGGACGCAAAGACCGGACCGCACAGCGCAAGGGCCGCGAGAAGGGCGATGACGACGCGCATTCTAGAGGGAAACGAACGGACCGCGAAAATTGCGCAATAGATCAATCGCTCTTGGCGCGCGACGATTCGCTGCCTCCCGATGTGACAGACTCCTGCTGTTGCTGCTGGTGTGCGGCACGCGCCTGCGCTTGCAGTCCACGCGACTTGACGTTGATGAAAATGACCGCAAGGCTGAACACGACCACGAGGCCAATGTTCACGCAGACGGCGAGGAGGAAGGCGGGACGCAGGTCCTCCCAAGACATAGCTTCGGGCATCGCCCACGCAATAAAAATTGCAATGTCGCTTTCCTCTATGTGAAGATTATGATCTGTCAGGTCAGGTCCGCTTTTCAACGCAAAGCAATTATCGGATGTCACGTGTCAGTTTGTAACGGAGTGTTACATTTTGTGCTAGTGCGAGCCGGGACGACGGCTTCAGATCCCGCCCAGAAGAGCCCTCGTTGACGCAGCTTAATTCGCCCCACATAAACAGACCAATTCGTCACCGGCACGACAGCCGGTACGTTGGACAGCCTCGGCTCAGTTGCAGCAGAGGAACAGGGAACCCGGCTGCCAGTGGTTCTCGTCGTCAATCCCCGCGCTGTTGATGTTCATCCCCGCCAGCTCGATGCCCCCGCGGTAAACGAAGCCAGCCCCGCACTCACCCCACGCCCTGTAGAACGTGTTTGTGACGAAGCACGTCTTGCCGCCCAGCGCCTTGATCGCCGTGGACGCATCCTTGGCCGCCATCTCCAAGGTGCCGACTCTCCCTCCCATGTCGCGGAGTCCATCTGCAGCCGCCGGATTGCAGGCTGTTAGTAATTGGAAGGGAAGACCGGGCAACACTCACTCGTGCTATTAGGTGAACTTCAGGCTTGCTGCCGGAGCGAATACGCAAGACTGGCGCCCCCTTTGCGCAACACCAAACCCAGTTGCGAAGCACTTTGCGCACCTTTCAGTCCCGACAGATCGCTGTCAATGGTGGTGAGTCCCTTGGCGTCGTAGTCTGCGAGAATGCCGCCCAGACGGGTTGCATCAGCCTCGATGCGCGTAAGATTGAGCGACTGCACCCTGCGATCGAGCACGTCGACACGCCCTTGCAGCGGCTGAACTGCCGCATCCACGGTGCTCTCCAGCGACTGCAGCACCGCGATTTCAACCACGAGGTTGGTCGTCTGGTCCTGAAGGCGCGTCACGCGTCGGTCAAGCTGGGGGATGACGACGGCGGCGGCAATCACGAGGGCCAGCTTGAAGAGGTCGAGCACCCAGTGGTAATTTTTCAGCTTTTTGGAAAGCGCGTCGAAGCACGCCTGGATCTTTGCGGCCCGTCCTTCTTCGGTCGCGCCAGTCACACAGTGCCCTTCAGTGTCGACATAGTTGACGGACGGCAGGAGCGACGCCGTCTCGGCAGGTCGACGACATCTTCGTGTGGGAAGAGGGATAGTCCTCAGGGTCGCGGTGTTCGGGCGTTGTTGAGGGCTCGGCACGCAGGCTGCCCGCGGAGTTCTACGATCCATCTCTGAAACAGGGCCGCTTTTTCTTGTGCGCTGCGGCTGCGCCCGTCGAGCGGCCCGCGGCCCGCGGCCCGTTATCGCGTTATCACCACACCGGCCCAGCGAATAATATCGCTGCATATCCCATGGCCATCTCCTTATGTATGGACCTTCACTATGGGCTCTCGTGGTATATTTGATACTTTTTTTGGGTACTGGTATTTATTTGGTGGGATCTCAAAATATCCCTTGGGGGCAGCCATGCGATATCCGATATATCTGACAGCAAACCGACGGCGGACCATGCGATATCCCAAATATCGCACGGTCACCGACACAGCAAACGCCTCAAAAAACGCGCGCAAAAAAGTGCAACAAGATGCGCAAGAATCATGCGAAAATTAAATTAAAACAGCAAATATAGAACAGCGACACCGAACACAGTGGCGCAAAGAAAAGCAAGAAAAGCTAAAAGATCACTGAGTCACAGCGCGGACTGCCGGCGTGGACAAAGTCGGCGCGTGCGCACAGCAAAAAATGGAGACGGGACAATGACACTGCGAACACTCAACTCACTTGTCAATCGGTTCGGAAGTAGGCAGTGTTGCATCTTGGATGAGCGCGGCGTGATGCCGGCGGGTGGAGACTCTAAGGATGATTCGGTCTGGATCGGCGGCGGTCCGGCGGTGTTTGAAGAAACTTGACGCTGACC
>CALSCQ010001475.1:0-25148 GCA_943704525.1 Pigoraptor vietnamica | reverse complement strand
GTGTGTGTGTGTGTGTGTGTGTGTGTGTGTGTGTGTGTGTGTGTGTGTGTGTGCGTGCGTGCGTGCGTGCGTGCGTGCGTGCGTGCGTGTGTGTGTGTGTGTGTGTGTGTGTGTGAGTGAGAGAGAGAGAGAGAGAGAGAGAGAGTGTGTGTGTGTGTGTGCTCACTCGAAGAAGCACATTTCTGTCGTGTCGCCGCCACTTTATGCGGTACTGTACGTGCTCTGCTCGTCTCGGTTGTGTGCACTCCATGGCAACGACACAAGATCGCTTCACTAAAGCTAGCTTTTTCGAATGTGCTGTTGTGCGTTGTGAGGCATGTGACAAATGTGCGCAAATCACAGCATTTTGCGGCGACAATAGTGCGCGAACTCCCTGCAACTGTGTTGCGGTTGCGTGCACGTGCTCGTGAGGCTCACGCACACTACGAACTACGCGCAGCACGCCGTGTTTGCTGTCAAGTTCTTCCTCGGGTACGTCATCCCCGACTTCCCAAGCTGTCCTCCAGGTGTCATAAACTCTCTACGGCGAGTCCAAGTGGTGGGCCGGCAACGAAGGCAAGGGCGAGCGACATGCCACAAGTGAGCGCGAGCGTCCCAGGCCGTGTTGCGCCTCGCGTCGCACGTGCTTGTTCAGGCGCCTGCGTCGGCCACACTGACTCGCTGCGTGTGTATAATTACTTGGCACACGGTCGGAGCACTTGCACCATCCGGCAGTGACACAGTGAGGTGTGCTCGAGACGAGCGGACGAGTCGCGACGCAAGACGAAACACGTTGCATCTGCACAGAATAGCAGGAGGACACACCCGCTTGCTCGCGCGGAGATGCGCCTACTGCTGTGTTGTCGATACCCGCAATCAAGCGAAGTGGATCGTCGAGGCACGTCCATGTACGCGCATCAAACCATCGCAATTTTAAAAAATTCCATGCAGGCGGGACATTGTCGACGAGACGCTGCGGTTTCCTCGTGATCCACGGCCGAACAGAATAGGCTCAAAGAGGAAAGAAACACCATTGCGGTGTGCAGCAAGAGCACGCGCGCGGGGGGCCAACGGGCGCCTCGTGCGTTCGATAATGTGTTGCCACCGACAGTCACGACATGCTTGAGCTGAATGCGTCCACCATAAACTCGACATCCACTATGACCTTTGGGGGCCATGTGACGTGTTACATTACCCTCACACGTGTCAATTGTGGCGCAAGCAAACACGCTGCAAGCGTCAATTGATGCGCAGTGTTTCGTTGGTTCGGATGTGTTCAACTCAACACAATACTTCAAGAAGCCGCGCGTTGCATGCATGCACACACACACACACCACGCATTGCATTGCATGTGCACACACACACACACCACGCATTGCATTGCGTGCGCACATACACACACCACGCATTGCATTGCGTGCGCACATACACACACCACACACCTCACACCGCCATAAAACAGTGCTGCGCGTCCTCACCGCCATAAAACAGTGCTGCGCGTCGCAAGTGCAGTAAAATATTCTTCAGCAGAAAGGGAAATCATCAGTCTCACGCACTCGTGTGTGTGTGTGTTTTTGGTCATGACGTCATGTTGTTACGCTGACGGCGAGTCGGTCTTTCTTGCTCTTGTGTTTTGCACGCTGCGCTTCAATGACTTTACGCCACCGCGAACGCGTTAATAGGACACAAAGTGGCTCCCGCCTGCACGCAGGTACCCGCTCGGCACACGCACCCAGTCATACCCCATCGGACACACCCCCATCGCTTGAGTTCGGCGAGGCGCGCCCGCTCCCGCTCCAGCTGCTCCTGCAGCCGCCGCTGCTCCTCCCGCTTGATGCGCAGCTCTTCCGCAAGTCGCCTCGCGCGCTCCTCCTCCTCCTTCTTCTGACGCGCCAGTTCCAGTCGCTCGGCCTCCTCCTTCGCCCGTCGTAGTCTCTTGGCAATGTCCTTCGCCTCGTCCTCGCTTCTCCGAACGGCATCTTCCGCGTTGCGCACATCACGTCCGAGTTGGCGGCACGCTCGTCGTTGTTCGCGCCCTACTTCGCGCCCTTTCTGTATCTCCGCCCACACTTCGTCCGACACGCCGGGGTCCCGCGCTGGGTCTCCACTCCCCTCGCCGTCGTCGCTTTCATCACTCGAGTCGCTCTCGCTGCCGTCGCGCGCACGTGCTACGGCCATCGCCACTTCCGGCGCAGCCTCATCGTCCTTGTCCGCAACTGTCAGCGTGTGCGCGGCCGTGCGTGTCGCGTCGGTCGCGAGGGCGGTGCGGGCGCCGCAGTAAACGCATGCGCGCGAACTGCGGAACAACGGCGCCGCTCGCGCGCCCCGTTGTACTTGTAGTCATACGCTTGCGGCGAAGAAAGTCGCGCTCGACCGCTTCCAGGTCCTCAACAGTTATCGAAGGCGTTCCCACACCATCAAAGTGCGCGGCGCCCGCCCTCGCCATCTTCACCGCGACGTGTCGGTAGATGTCCTTCGCTAGCGTGTCGATGTCGCGCCCGTTCGCCCACTCCGGCGCCTCTTCATGAGCGTGGGAAGGTAAAACCGCGCCTCTGGCGTCAGCGAGAGGTCGCCGCCGAGCAGCTTTTCGAAAAGCGCGACCGGAAAAGTCTTCGAAGACGACTCGCTCGGTGAATCTGCTACGCAGGCCCTGGTTCGCGCTCAGCATGGCGTCGATATCCGCCTCGTACCCCGCGAGAATGACGACGAGCTTCCCCTTAAACTCCTCCGACGTGAGACAGCCGACGAGTTCGTCGACAATCTCCTGCCCGTAGCTGGCCCCAGTGCCGCTGCGCCGGGGGTCGAGACGGTACGCTTCGTCCACAAACAGCACCCTTCCGAGCGCCTCCCTCAGCGTCTTCTGCACCTTCATGCCCGCCTGCCCGACGAAGCCCGTTTGGAGGTCCGACGCCGAGCGCTCCAGCACTTCGGCGCTCGCCAAGAGGCCGAGCGACGCAAAGACCGTTCCCATAAGTCGCGCGACAGTCGTCTTTCCCGTGCCCGGCGATCCCACGAACACGAAGGTCATCGGAACGAGAGTGAGGGGGTCCTCCCTTGCATCCGCGCCAGCTGCGCCGTCGCCTTCAGCCGCTCCAACATAGCGAGAGGGCCGCGGCAGCCCACGAGGTCCTTGAATGGAGCGTCTGGGAAGGTTGTTTCGCCGTCGGCGAAATCGCTGTCGACGAGATCCTTCATGAAGATACGCTCTGCGGGCGGCATACTCGCGAGACGTCGTTCCATGCGGAGTTTCGCGCGCGCGAGAAGATTGTTCACTGCGCCTGCGTTTCCAAAGTTCGGCCTCGCTCGCTGTCGGGCGAGCACAGCGACGGCATTGCGCGCGACGTCCAGGCTGACGACGAGCCCCTCGTCCTTCACACGGGCTCGCAATATCTTGAGGAGAGCAACATCGTCGTAGTCTTCGAAGACGAAGGCGTCGTCGAACGCAAAGCGCCGCTTCAGGCCCGGGTTCGACCCCTCCAGCATCCGCTCCATCTCCGCGCGGTAACCGAGGAGCAGCACGGCCCTGTCCTCGCCCGGCAGCCCCGTGATCTGTTCGACGAGCGTATTGATGACCTCTTCCCTATACGGGTCCGTCGCGAACCTGAGCCGCGCGAACCTGAACCGCGCGAACCTGAGCCACGCGAACCTGAGCGGCACCAACCTGAGCGACGCGAACGTGGACGGCGGTAACCTGAGCGGCGCGAATCTGCGCGGCGCGAACCTGGACGGCGTCGTTTTGAAAGGCGTCAATTTGAGCGGCGTGGATTTGGGCGGTTGGAATTTGTGTGGCATGGATTTGAGCACCACGAACCTGAGCCGCGCGAACCTGAGCCGCGCGGACCTAAGCGGCGCGAACGTGGACGGCGCGAACCTGAGCGGCGCGAACCTGAGCGGCGCGAACCTGGACGGCATGGTTTTGAAAGGCGTCAATTTGAGTGGCAGGGATTTGAGCACCGCGAACCTGAGCCGCGCGAACCTGAGCCGCGCGAACCTGAGCCGCGCGAACGTGGATGGCGCGAACCTGAGCGGCGCAAACCTGAGCGGCGCGAACCTGAGCGGCGTGGTTTTAAAAGGCGTCAATCTGAGCGGCGTGGATTTGAGCGGTTGGAATTTGAGTGGCAGGGATTTGAGCGCCGCGAACCTGAGCGGCGCGAACCTGGACGGCGTGAACCTGAGCGGCGCGAACCTGGACGGCGTGAATTTGAACGGCGTCAATCTGAGCGGCGCGAACCTGGACGGCGCGAACCTGGACGGCGCGAACCTGAGCGGCGCGAACCTGGACGGCGTGAATTTGAACGGCGTTAATCTGAGCGGCGCGAACCTGGACGGCGAACCTGAGCGGCGCGAACCTGAGCGGCGCGAACCTGGACGGCGTGAATTTGAACGGCGTGGATCTGAGCGGCGTGAATTTGAGCGGTGTGGACTTGAAGTGGTAGGAAATTGAGCGGCAAGTGCTTGGTCGGCGCGATTTTTTACAGTGCGAATTTGACAGACGCGGACTAGAGCAGGGCGAATTTGAGAGGCGCGAATCTGCGTGGTGTTATCGGTTTCAACAAAATGGCGGCGAACAATTGCGGGGCCACATACGACAACGACACGAAATGGTACTGACCGTCGTCAACGACACGAAATGGTACTGACCGTCGTAGCGACGCTGTATTCTTATGCCGTGCCAATCCTTTCAGCTTTGGGGTCGATCCCTTATCCGTGTTTTCGGCTGGTTGCGTGAACGAGTGAAGCATCGTTATTCGGCTCTGCATCCTAATACACAAAAAAAATGCTTTATATTCTCGCCGTCACATTGGGCGGGGGAACGCACAGACTCATCCTAGGGCTCAATCCATTCGATGAAGGCGCGACGCCGGGGCGCCAGCCCGGGTTATGATTGCAGCGACGGGCCGAGGAAGTGCGTGGGTTTGCCGCTCGGGTGGTTCGCCACTGGACAGCAGCCTCGACAGAGACCTTCTCGGCGCTCGCGTGCATGGTCGGTACGCCTCCGAAACTGAGCGGCCGGCATACGATGCGATACGAGCCGGCCGGCGCAACACACAGCCCCGGCCACTGAGTCACTACTTTAATTTTTAAGCCGCCGGTTGTCAATGAGTGGCCTGCAAAAATTTATTTATCTTGACAAGAAAAAATTTTGTATAAAATTTTACGAGGGGTCGCCATGGGCGCAAGTCCAAAAATCTTTTGTCAAAGCCTACAAACAAGTATTAAAACTAGCTCAAATTGAGTTGCACTCCTCTGATGCACCGTTCATTCCACGCCGCTCACATGCGGTCGACGGGCGTGAGGCCCAAAATGTCAAAGCCCTGCGCCATGACGCGCGCCGTCGCTTCGATGAGGTGGAGGCGCGGCATGTTCACCGTCCCGTTCTCAATCACGCGGCAGTTGTCGTAAAATTCGGTGAAGGCGTTGCACAGATCGTACAGGTAATCGCAGAGGAAGTGCGGGCAGAACGTGTCGACGACGCGGACGATCACCTCGGGGAAGCGGACGAGGGAGCGCGCCAGCTTGATCTCCTTCTCGTTCTGGGGGTCCGCCGACGACGCCTTGAACTCGGGAGAGTTGATGTCGACGCCGGCCTTGCGCGCGACCGAGCGGATGCGCGTGTAGGCGTAGAGGAGGTACGCCGCCGTGTTGCCCTTGAGCGACAGCATGCGGTCAAACGAGAAGACGTAGTCCGTCTGCCGCGTGCACGAGAGGTCCGCGTACTTGACGGCGCCGTACGCCACCGCGTTCTTCGCCCTCTCCAGCTCCTCCGGCGAGAGCTCGGCGTCGCGGTTCTTCTCCTTGAGCACCGCACCCGCGCGCTCAATGGCCTCGTCGAGGAGGTCGACAAGACGCACAGTGTCGCCAGAGCGCGTCTTGAACTTCTTGCCGTCCTCGCCGAGAACGACGCCAAAGCCCACGTGCTCCACGCGGGACGTCGCGGGGTCGTAGTAGCCTGCCTTGGCCGCGGCGGCGAAGATGAGCTCAAAGTGGAGGGCCTGTCCCTGGTCCACGACGTAGATGACCCACGACGCCTTCTGGTCGTTCACGCGGTAGCGAAGGGCGGCGAGGTCGCTCGTGTCGTACGTGAAGCCGCCGTCCGACTTGACGAGCGTCAACGGCACCTGAGGGGTGGAGAGTATAGAGAGTGCTCAGCATGGGATGGACGGCGTGACGTCATAGGGACGTCGGAAAGTCAACCCCATTTCATCAACAGCGAAAGGAAGACGCTTTCGGAGGGGCGGGGGAAGCCACTCGCACACACACACACACGCGCACCTGCTGACCCTCGACAAACAGGACCTTGCGTCCCTCCTCCGTCACGACGAGCCCCTTGGCCTCGCAGTCCGCGACGACGGGCGCCATGAGCGGCTGGTAGAACGACTCGCCGCGTTCCTCGATGCGAATGCGGAGGCGGTCGTAAATCTTCTGAAACTCGGCGCGGCTGACATCGCAGATGAGCTTCCACCCGCGCGTGACCTCGGCGTCGCCGTTCTGGAGGAGGACGACGTGCTCGTAGGCGCGGCGCTTGAATTCGGGGTCGTCGTCAAAGCGCTTCTTGCTCGCCTTGTAGAAGGCCTGCCATTGTGCGGAGAGTGAGGCGCAAGGAAGGGGAACGAAAGAGTCGCACGTTTCAAACACAGGTATATAGGACGCTGACACCAGCGGCACACTGGACACGCGCAGAACATAGCGGCTGTTTTCCCAATGCCGCTCGCGATGATTACTAGACCACGCTATCACTCAGGCACACAACATACCAACTCACACGCACACGCAACACATACACCACACGCACAACGCACGCGCACGCACGCACGCCCACACGCGCACCTGGAGGTCTCCGATGGGCGGCGACACCGTGGCGTAGTCCGGGAACATATCCTTCAGGTGCGCAATGAGCATCCCAAACTGCGTGCCCCAGTCGCCCACGTGGTTCACGCGCAGCACGTCCATCTCGCAAAACTCGAGCAGGCGGCAGATGCAGTCGCCGATAATCGTCGAGCGGAGGTGGCCCACGTGCATCTCCTTCGCAATGTTCGGAGAGCTAAAGTCCACGATCACCCGCTTGCGATCCAGCCGCGGCGGGCGCACGCCACGCGTCACAATCGACGACACGACGCTCTTCATGAACGGGACGGCGAGGTGCACGTTGATAAAGCCCGCGCCGGCGATCTCCAGCTTCGCAATCACGTCGTTCTTCTCCACGTTGTCAATGATCCGCTGGGCCGCCTCGCGCGGGTTCGCGGGCGCGTTCGGCTGGCCCTTCAGCGCCTTCGCGATCGCCATCGCAGACGGGCACTGGTAGTCCCCAAACTTGTCTGAGCTCGTCACCTGCACGTTCAGCTCGCCCGCCGTGGGGAACGCAGCGCGGACCGCGTTGCGCATGTACCCGGCGACGGCCTCCGCGACGTTCGGCATGTGCGCGTCGTCCATCTTGAACGTGTAGCGCTCCAACGCGGGGCGCTTGGCGGGCGCAGAGGCGCTGCCACCGGCAAGCTCTGCGTCGAGATTGCGCTTGAGGTGCAGCATCTGGTACTTGAGCTTTGCGTTCTCCTGGCGAAGCTTGTTGAGCGTCTCTTCGTCCGAAGCGCCGCCCTTGCCCGAGAGAGTCGCCTGGACGTCGCTCAGCTTCTTGCGCAGCTCGGCCACGCTCTTCTCCTGATAACACAAACGCAACAAACGGCCATGGGATCACTACATGCACTCGCGTAACAGGGCCACGTGACACAAGGACACACGCCAACTTCGATCTAACAGTTACCACGCAATGCATGTGCACGGTGTCGACTCATAATACGTTAACACGTAACAAGCGGCGGGAGCGCAGACACAAAAACGCACCGCTTCGGCGACACGCTTCTCGTAAGCCGCAATCGTCTGCTCTGCCGACGCCATGTCCGTGAATGCCCTTGAGAGGACGCGGCGTGTGCGTTTAGGAGCCACGCGCGGGATAACAAAGGCCGATGTCACGCGACCGAACTGCAGCGAGCGGGCGAAGGTGCGACACAGCATATAAGGGGAATGCACGAAGGGTGATACAAACTGACCCTCACCGTCGATTATTGTTGTGCAGATATGTGTGCGCCACAACGAAGTGTGCACGGCACGCACACGGACGCTCGTTGCGCACGCACGCACGCACGCACACGCACGCACGCACACACACAGCTGATGCGCACATGCACACATACGGGGCACTGAAAGCCTCCCCATATATTTACTATCGCATACCACCCCGGATGATGAGACAGATAAGCATGAGTCACGGGTGGGTTTCATCACGTGCATGAAACGGCTGTGGCACGTGTGGGACGAACCCACACACACACACACACACACACACACACAAAAAGAGAGTCGTAGCGTACAAGACTTGTGTTGTTACCTTGTCGCACGCCCACATAGGAGTACGCGCGCGCACGCACGCACTCACAGACACGATGGCGGAACCGGCGGAGTCGTCTGGCAGCGCGGCTGCGTCGAACGGCCTCCCTCCCATGAGCGAGGAGGTGCGCTTGCAGGTGGAGGAGCTGAAGAAGGCCATCGAGAAGCAGGGCGATGTCGTCCGCGAACTCAAGGCGAACAAGGCGCCGAAGGAGAAGGTGCGTGTGCGGGAGCCATCAAATCAGTTTAATCGGATTTTTCTGAGCCGAGTGAGACAAGGACAGACCGAACGATTGCTCATTTTCCATGTGCGTTACGTGGGCAGATCGACGAGCAAGTGGCCCTTTTGAAGGAGCTGAAGGAGGAGTTGAGTGACCTCACGAGCGGAAAGCCGCGCAAGTTTGTGCTCAAGGTCCCCAAGGTGCGTGCGTGTCATCGTAACGGACGTTCGCGGGTGTTACATTCGACCGCCTGTTTGTGTTCTGCGGGAGGGAAAGCGCCGTCGCGCACGTTGTGGAGCCTCACTGAAACGGCCAGTGGTTGCGTCGATTCTCACGTCAGCAGTCACTAGATTCGCAGTACACGTTCCAAATTATGTGTCACGCACGCGCATCGGTGTCTGAACGTGCGTGCGTGCATGTGTGTAGGGCATGCGGGACTACAATCCGCTGCAGATGGCCGTGCGCGAG
This sequence comes from Pigoraptor vietnamica, assembly GCA_943704525.1. NCBI lineage: Eukaryota > Filasterea > Ministeriida > Capsasporidae > Pigoraptor > Pigoraptor vietnamica. Next base: position 16,097 of record CALSCQ010001475.1, on the reverse strand, counting down.
AAGGTCTTCTCCAAAATCAAGGAGTGCTTCCGTCGCCACGGCGCAGAGCAAATCGAGACGCCCGTCATGGAGCTCAAGGTGCGCGGTGTGCGCCGTGTTTGTGCTCGTGGTTACCTGTTTCACGCTTGCGTCGCGCTTGTGTGCAGTGCTTGTGTCGCCTAATGAGAGCGCGCTTCGTCGCACGCCCACTCTCTCATCTGTCGTGGATTCGATAAACACGTGTGTGTTACTCAAGCTGATCCGTCTACCCCTTGTGTGCCCTCAGGAGACGCTTCTCGGCAAGTATGGCGAGGACACCAAGCTCATCTACGATTTGGCCGACCAGGGCGGCGAGATCCTCTCTCTCCGCTACGACCTCACGGTGCCGTTTGCGCGCTACGTCGCGATGAACAAGATTCGTCAGATGAAGCGGTTCCACATTGCGCGCGTGTACAGGCGCGACCAGCCGCGCATGGACAGCGGGCGGTACCGCGAGTTTTACCAATGCGTGGGTGTCACGTGGCCGCGGTTGCCTCGCTCAACACGCAGTGTGCGCGTACACTTTGCGGCGCACGCACACACTCGGTCGCACACGCGCACTGCTCCGTCTCACACAGCTTCGCGCGCGTGCAGGACATTGACTTTGCCGGCGAGTACGAGTCGATGCTCCCTGATGCCGAGTGCGTGCGCATCATCTCTGAGATTCTCGACGACCTCGAGCTCAACGACTACACCGTCAAGGTGCGTTTGTTTTGCGCTCGCTGTTAGATGCGTCCGTGTGAATGTGTGCGTGCCTGTGAGTATGCGCGCGTGTGTATCTGCCAGTGAGTGTGTGCGTATGTGCGTATGTGTGCGTGCGTGTTGCGCTCCTTCGTGTTCGCTTATCACCTGCTGCGAATGCGTCGCAGGTCAACCACCGCATGATTCTCGATGGCATTTTCGCCGTTTGTGGCGTTCCCCCGGAGAAGTTCCGCACCATTTGCTCGGCCGTCGACAAGCTCGACAAGGTATTGCCGTCGCACGGCTGTTGTGGCCTTTGCATGTGTGCGGGTTTGTGTGTATGTGTGATGGGCGTGGCTGCGGGTGTGAGGTGCGGTGGGAGTGAAGATGGGAGACGTTGGTGCGGCTTGGTCTGGGTGCCTGTTGTCCTGTGTGCGTGTGTACCCTAAAGCAAGGCATAGTATAGCGCGGGCGGTGTGTAGTTCTCGTGGTGTGTTACTCACGCTTGCTTGTGTCACAGATGGACTGGGCGGACGTGAGGAAAGAAATGGTGGAGGAGAAGGGCCTCGATGGCGCGGCGGCCGATCGCATCGGCGAGTACGTACAGCTCAAGGGTGGGTGTTGTGTATGTGCTTGTGAGTGCGTGCATGTGTGTGTGTGTGTGCGTGCATGTGTGTGTGTGTGTGTGTGCGCGCGCGCGCGTGTGTGTGTGTGGGCGTTGTGTGTGTGTGTGTGTGTGTGTGTGTGTGTGTGTGTGTGTGTGTGTGTGTGTGCTTCCCTGTGGCCTCACCACCGGCTGTCCCCTGCAGGCAAAATGGACCTCGTCGATCGCCTTCTCAAGGACGAGCGGCTGATGGCCAACGCAATGGCAAAGGAAGGCGTCGAGTCTATTCGCACGCTGTTCGAGTACCTCGAGCTCCTCCAGGTCGACCACAGGGTGCGTGAATACCACCGTCACGTGCCGTCACGTGCAGCGCGGGCTTTGTATGTGTGGCTGTGCGCGCCTTTCTGCCGTTTATATGTTTCCGCTTTTGATGTGTTGCTGTGCGTGTGCATTGCATGGGTGGCTTTGTCGCTGCAGTAACATCTGCCTGAACACCCGTCGCACCCGTCGCGTGCACCTTTATTCACACGTGCGCAGACGTCGTTTGACCTTTCGCTCGCGCGTGGCCTTGACTATTACACGGGCGTCATCTACGAGGCCGTCCTGCACGGCGCGAACGTGGGTCTCCCGGCATGTCAATTGCGTGTGCGCCTGTGCAATTGATGTGCACGCTGTCCTCGTGTGTGTGTGTGTGTGTGTGTGCGGCTGCACTCTGCTGTTCTTGTGAAGTGGACGGCAGGCGTGAGATGCCTCCGAGAGCGCTAAGCGCCATGCGTTTCTCCTGGGACGTCGTGTTCAGTGGAAAGGACTATCTGCGATTCAAACTGCGTCCGCTAAACGCAACGCCCTTCCCACTCCAGGTCGGCTCCATTGCCGGCGGCGGTCGCTACGACAACCTCGTCGGGATGTTTGCGGGTGACAAGGGGCAGAAGGTTCCGTGCGTGGGCGTGTCCATCGGCATTGAGCGCATCTTCTCCATTCTCGAGCGGAGGGCCGAGCTGGTGGGTCACGTGGCGTGCTGGGTGTTCCACTCGGGTGCAAACGAGTCCTTCGCGTGTGTGATCGAGAGCGAAACGCAAGGCACACTGGTGCGCCTCCCGCTTCTCTTGTGACGCGCTGCTGCTGCTTCACGCGATCGATAACAAGAACACGGCCACACGCGGGCGTGCATGTGCGCCTCCTGCTTCTCTGTGTGACGCGGTGCTGACGCCGTGTTGTTGCCTCGCAGGACAAGTCTGCGCGGAGCATCGAGACGGACGTGCTTGTGATTTCTGCGCAGAAGAACATGCTCAGGGAGCGCATGAAGATTCTCGCCGAGCTGTGGTCAGCCAAGATCAAGGCAAGTGGCGCTGTGCTCTGTGCTCTGCTCGCCGTTGACGGATGGGCGCGATGGTCTGAGTGTGGAAGCGTGCGCGTTGTATATCTTTAAATCTCATTTTTATCGCCGCGAGTCTATGTATTGGAGCTGTTGCTGTGCCCGTCATTGTGTGCGCGGTATCGTTATGAGTGTCGTCTCACATGTGACTCTGCGCACTGTGCCCACCTCGTTCTGTTTTCATATTGCATCCACGGACCCCTCGCATGTTTCTTTTTTTTGCTCTTCCGTACATCATTCGCTTCTTTCTTATTCGACCGTTGTTTGCGTCGCAGGCCGAGACAATCTACAAGGCGAACCCGAAGGCCCTCACGCAGTTCCAGTACTGCGAGGAGAACCGCGTCCCGCTGGCCGTCATCATCGGCGAAGGGGAGCTCAAGGCAGGCACTGTCACCATCCGCGACATTGTGGCCAAGGCGGAGACGTCCGTGCCGCGCGCAGAGATGGTCGCAGAGCTCCGCCGGAGGGTCGCCCAGTTCCAGGCTAAGTGAGCAGGAGTAAACGGAGTTTTGCAAAGCGAAGGGCGTCTGTGCGTTTCACTGTTGTGTCCACGGACAAAGACGGTCCTGGTTTGTGGCGTTGAGGAAAGAGGTACTGGCTGTACTGCGAGTGTACTGCGTAGCGCTGGGAGCGCCTTTTCGCAATTTGCGCGTGAATGGCTCAACGGGAAAATGTTTCGGGCAGAAATTGATATCATTTAGAGTGGGAACATATTGGCAATTGGTAGCCACGCAACCGAACCGACCGACGGCACGCAAGAAAAAGGACGCACGCACACGCCACGCATTACGCACATATCTCACGGCGCAAAGAGCACGCGCGGGTGGCCCTTTGCGCAGTGACCCAAACTGTAACGAAATCACACGGGCACAGTCTGCGTCTTCGTGCCCTCGCCCCCTAGGAACGACCGCGACATCGCGCTCCTGCCGAACGATTCCTCAGCGGGCGCTTCTGTATTGGACGCAAAGCGAGAGCAAGCGGGAGGTGAGTGGCAGGCTCCACGCAGCAGCGCAGCAGAACTGAACGGGACTCCCATATCGTGGGCGATTGGGACACGAGAGACGCAACATGCGCAGATAAACAACCGTCCGAAGAGTGCCGCATCGCACGTGTGTGATACGCGATAGGGGTGAATGGGAAAGACACAGGCGTGCGTTACACAGACAGGCGTGCGTTACACAGACAGGCGTGCGTTACACAGACAGGCGTGCGTGACACGCGGCGGTCAGTCGGCGCAAGTGAGCGTGTTACGCACCCATCTCCTTCGGGAAGCCCCACGCCCTCCGCTTGGCCAGCTTGTAGAGCTCAATGCACGCCACGTAGAAGAGCAGGGTCCCGCAGATTAGCCCCCACTCTGCCGGCAAGAAAGCGAGTGGTCAGTAACGCAACAGTAGCAGGCGATGGACGCAAGTGCGTCGCTTCTCTTGTGTCGCGCAACGGCCCGCACTGGATGTGCGGTGTGAAGCGTATAGAGAGTGTGAAGTGCATAGAGAAAGCAGACGGCCGACAGTGGCGCACGGACAGTGTATGAGCGCATAGAGAGAGAAGCCAAGCGCATAGGGACAAGCAGACGCCGACAGCGGCGCAAGGGCAGTCTATGAGCGCATAAAGAGAACCCAAGGGCATAGGGACAAGCAGACGCCGACAGCGGCGCAAGGGCAGTCTATGAGCGCATAAAGAGAACCCAAGGGCATAGGGACAAGCAGACGCCGACAGCGGCGCAAGGGCAGTGTATGAGCGCATAAAGAGAACCCAAGCGGACAGAGACAAGCAGTCGCCGACAGCTGCGCACATGGCACGCACCCCATGAGATCGGCGACTGGTACAGGATGTTCTTGTTCAAGTACGGAATGTACGGCGTCGGGATCGTCGTGATCACTCCGAGCACGATCGTCCACGTGAGCGTGCGGTTGTCGCGCCACCGCATGCGGAACATCGACTTGCGCGCGTGGCGGCACGCCCACGCGAGCGCGAGCAGCATGAGCGACAGCTCCACAAACGTCACCGTCCGCGCACGGAAGACGTCCTCACACAGGTCCGAGTAGTGCGTGTTGCAGTTGTTTGCCTGGATGCCGTCGCCGACGCCGTACAGCACAATAACGAACGACGCGAGCGAAAGGACGCCCATAGTGCCGCCATACACGAGGTAATCGAGGATGACCTCCTTCGTGAAGAGGCCCTCCGTCGTGGGGCGCGGCGGCAGCAGGAGAATGTCGGGCGTCGCGGGCTCCATGCCCAGGCCGAGCGCAGGCGGGCTCGAAGTGACCATGTTGAGCCTTTGAGCAAGAGGCAGGTAGAGGGAGAGGTGAGTTAGCAATTTGCACGCAACGGCGGCAAAGGGTGTGCCAGTACTGACGGCCATGCCATTCGACTCACCAGAGGATCTGTAGCGGAAGCACGCAGGCAGAAAGGGAGGAGGGAGGGGAAAGAGGTAAGAGGTGGAGAGTAAGCCCACAGCTCTCAAGTACATCGAGAAGAGTGCCATCTGATCACGAAAACGTGTGCTCAAAGGTTCAGTTGAAACGCACCTGAATGGGAGACCTGCGTGCGACAGAAGAGAGAAAGGGGGTTCGTGAGCATCCCAAATGTATGACGATAAAGGACTACAAGGGGCAGCAAGTGCGGCACGCAGCGCAAGCAACGATCCGTGAGCATATCAGACGGCAACCGACAGCAAACACTGCGCAGCACTTGCAAGCACCGATCGCCCCTGCCTCACAGCACATGCCGGCGACCGCTTCACAGCCAGCACCGATCCCCTGCGACTCACATGGCAAACACGGAGCGACCGTTATGCTGGAAGCCGAGTGCGGCGACGAGCAGAACGACCTCCGCGATGTTCCCCGAGAGCAAATGGACGACAAACTTGCTGATGTTCGCAAAAAGGCGGCGCCCCTCGGCCACGGCTGCAGTGAGAGAGGCGCGTTGGCAATTTGGGTTGGAGGGAGACGGCGCACAAATGTCGACTCAGTCACGCGAGTTAGTGTTCGCATTAGGCCGCGTTTCAGCGACTGCGTGCTCCACGTGCAACGGAGAGTCGCAACAGCACCTACCCTTGAGAATGGTCGCGAAGTTGTCTGCGGCCAACGGGAGAGGGTCACGTGAGAAACAGCCACACAAATGGACGAAAGAGGCGCTTGGACAAAAAGACGCGGCATTATTATTCGACTTTGCGCGCGACTCGCTGCGCATACGTCACGTGCAGCAGACACTCACCGTCCGTGAGCACAATATCGGACGCCTGCTTGGTGACGTCGCTCCCCCCGAGACCCATGGCAATGCCCACGTCGGCGCTGCTCACTGCGGGCGCGTCGTTCACGCCATCGCCCGTCATCGCCACGTGCCTGCCGCGCCGGTGGAGGGCCTCGATGAGCTGCCAGTGGAGAGAGAGTCGTTAGCCCTTTTGTCATAGACAGCTGCCCATTGACTCCACTATCAATTCAATGGGGGAGATCAATTCAGACGCATGGCGGCCAGCGACAGACCCGCATCAATGGTCACAGCAGAAACGCGACAGGCTACCATCACAAGCGCACATTTGACCACGCAGAAGAGCGACACGGTAGCTGCGCACACACTGATCACACGGCATCAGAGCGACAGACGCACCTTGACCTTCGACTTGGGCGAGCATCGCGCAAGGACGCGCGGGAGTTCCGTCAGCGAATCCACCTCTTCGTCCGACATGCGATCAAAGTCGACGGCGACCATCACGGTGCCCGGCACCTGCTCGTCCTCCGCTGTGATGATGCTCACCTGGCACGCGATGGCGGCCGCCGTCTTCGGGTGGTCGCCCGTCGCCATGTGGACGGTAATGCCTGCGGGCACACGCACACACACGCACACACGTCTTAGAAGTGGCATGCAAGCGGAGACGCACGATCGTGCGTTCAGTCACAGCGTCGCAGCAAGACACGGTCTCCCAAACGCACCGCCTCATCACCCGCACACATTCCCACGCGTGACCACCCACCGGCCCTGTGGCACTGGGCCACGGCCGCCGCAGAGTCCGCGCGCGGGGGATCGTACATGCCGACAATGCCCAGGACCGTCATCTGCGTCTCAATTTCAGCGCGCCGCGAGTCGTCGGGCTGCGCGGCGAGGGCGGCGTCGGGGTGGTCGCTGGGGATGACGCGGTACGCAAGGGCAAGCACGCGGAGGCCCTTCGCCGCCAGCGCCTCCATCTCGCCCAAAAGTTCATCAACGCGCTCTGCGACGTGGCGACAGAGGACGATTGAGTGATAAGTGAAGACGTGAGTCAGGACATACGGATATGTGGGGACAATTGAGGTTGCGTGAGCGCGCTCCACGCTGCAGCAGGCACCTTTCGTGAGTGGGACGACCTCTCCGTTGGGGGCTACGCTGTGCGTGGCACACGCGGCCACGCCTTCAATCGACCCCTTCATGAACACGCAATGGGAGCCCGGCGCAATGCCGCGCTTGTTGGCCGCCGTAGCCGTGTAGACGACCGTCATGCGCTTCAGCACTGCGACAGACAGCGACAATAGGTGAGCAACGAGAACAGCAGCAGAGAGTGTAAATGCAATCGTCATGGACAAGATGTAGAATAACGAACATACGAATGAAGGCGCGCACACGCACAGCGCAGTGCTCACCGGTGTCGAACGGCTGCTCCGAGACGAACTCAAACTCCTCGGGAGTGAGACTGCGCGAGTGACAAGTGAAGGGTAAGTACACGCGTAACACAAAAGAGAAGTCAATGCACGTGACGCGCGGCCGACACCCACGTGGGCTTGCCGAGCTGTGCCTTGGTCGCGAGCACCTGCAGCGCCACTTCGGTGGGGTCGCCCACGCTCTGCCATCGCTCGTCCTGGAACATGATCGACGACGAATTGCACAGCGCGCACACCATGAGGCCCTTGGCTGCGAGACGGCGTCCGAAGGGGGGGTTGAGAGGACGGAGAGATGCACGAAGTGTAACGACACACGCAACAAACACTGAGGCAATTCCGACCCAAGCCAACGGCAGAGACTGAGATGCTGACCACTCACCGAGATGGTCCGGCATCGCATCCAGATCGACCACTTGGCCGCCCGGAGCCTCGGTCCCCTGCGCGGAAGGCCCCGTCACAATGGCGCCCTTGGGCTCGAGTCCCGTGCCGGTGATGCTGTACGGGTGCGTCGCGAGAACGAGGTTCGTCGCCACCATCTTGCCCACAGTAATAGTGCCTGGTCGGAGAGTGCAGAGCCAGACGAACGTGAGAGAGTGTTGACCCTTCAGTCCCCTTGCCACAGACAGTCCCTTGACTCGATCGAGAGAAGGGACGAGTCCCTGTTACACCCATGTAACACCCACCCGTCTTGTCGGAGCAGATGTTCGTGACCTCGCCAAGCGTCTCCAGCGAAGCGAGCTTTCGGACGATCGCCTTTTGCGCGGCCATCTTTCGCACGCCCACGGCCATTGTGACTGTGATCACGGCGGGAAGTCCCTCGGGAATCATTGCAATCTGCGCGAGTGGGGCGATGGCGCAATGGAGACACGTGAGGGGCGCGTTGAGAGAAAGGTCGGAAGGGCTAACGTCAAAGGGAGCGCGCGTCTGTCCGCAGCACAAGTCTATACACGCGTGCGACCGCACTCACGAAACGAGACGCCACAAAGAACGGGCACACACAGCACGGCCACATACCCACCGCGATTGCAATGGCATAGAGCACGACCTCCTCGCTCCCCGAGAAGTGGTTCGCCGCAAACACAATCAACGCGAGGATTCCCGCAATAACGACGAGCACATACATGAGGCGCTCCATCCGTCGCTGGAGGTTCGTCTTCTGCGCGCCGCTGCTGTTCGCCGCCACCGTCGCAGCAATAAGCCCAATCTCCGTCGACATCCCCGTGAACACGACGACGCCGTGCCCGCGCCCCTTCGTCACGATCGTGTTCTTGAAGGCGAGGTTCTTGCGATCGCCGAGGGAGAGTTCGGGGTTGGTGAGGGTGGCGGGGCTCTTCTTCGCCGGCATGCTCTCTCCCGTGAGGAGGATCTCGTCAATCTCGAGGTTCACGGAAGCAAGGAGGCGAATGTCGGCGGCCACTTGGTCGCCCTCCTCAAGGTAGATGATGTCGCCGGGGACGATCTCGGGAGCTGCGGGGTAAGCGGCGTAAGAGTGTGTTTTTGTGTGTTGTGCCTGAATGTACGTGTGCGACAGACACACACAACATACACACACACGCACACATACACGCACAAGGCAACTCTGTATGTGCGTGTGTGTAGGGTGCGTGTGTGCGTGCATGTGTATATCAGTTGGCGTGTCGATTCTATGAAGTGTGTGCAGAGCGGCTCCCACACACCAATGTCAATGGCGAGCTCCCCGCCCCTCATAATCCGCGCCGTGGGCGACGACAGCTTCTGCAGCGCCTCCATCGTCTTCTCGGAGCGAAACCTTCGTGCACAAGGGAATGTGAGCGACGCGCACACGTGGAGACATGCGACCACATTGTCACAGCGGAAAGTGAGCGACGCGCACACGTGGAGGAATGCACCACATTGTCACAGCGACAGACGGGCACTCACTCTTGGTAGAAGCCAATAAATGTGTTTGTGACAACGACAACGCCCACGACCGCCGCCTGTGCCTGTGAGTGCAGCGATGGGGGTGCGTGTTAACAGTGCGACAGTGCCGTCGATAGACCTTTCATCACCTCCGCCTTCCAACTGCGTGTGCACGCACACACACGAGCAGATGCACAGGTGTGGTACGCGCAAACGCACACTGGGCAACAACACAAGTGCATGCATACACGCGGACAGACGCACAACGGGCGCACGCACAGACACACAGGCACAAAGGGACATTCGAGCGAAGAGCCACTCACAAAGTCACTGACTCCGACGCTGATGCCGAAAGCGATGAGGAGGATGAGGTTCATCGCATTGAAGAAGTTCCAAAAGAGAATCTGCGGCGGGTGGTCGCATGTAATGTGTGCAAATAAGCAACGTGCGACCACACGTCAGATGCACACTCGAAACGCGCCTCGCGTCGATTTGCGATGACACGGCGCTTCCAAGAGGACGCACGTCGCACGAGGTAAAGAAGACGTGCATCCCCTTCTCTCACTACCCTCTCTTGCATCCCCTTCGCTCACCACCTTCTTTTTTCACGGCACTCGCGACGCACCTTAAGCGGGGACGGCCCCGACTTGCCAGTGAGTTCGTTGTAGCCATACTCGGCCAGGCGACGACGCGCCTCGTCCGCACTGAGGCCCTTGTCGCCATCTGCAGCAAATTGGAGTGCACGCACACGCACGCACACACACACTCTCTCAGCACGTCGCGCTTGAATAAAAACGCGCAAAGAAAAGGTGCGGGAAGAAGAAACGCGCGCGAGTGCGATGCACAACAGACGCTGAAAATGCCCCGCAAAAAATTGCGTCACCACAAACTATCCACTTCAAAAAAATTTTCCGTTTGATGCACTGACACAGACGCCCATTAAGAACGCACCTGTGTTGAACTCTGCGATGACCTGCTCTGGCGTCTTGACATGGTACGCGCGCGCGTGTTCGCCAACAACAACGCGCGGCGGTGCAACGGACGCAGAGGACGATCGCCCATCGTGACCCTCACCGTGGGTCGAACTGGGCGAGATGACGTGGCGGGGGTCGACGCCCTCGCTGAGCTCAAAGACCTCCTGCTTTACGTTGGGACGGACGCGGAGTCCCTTACGGACCATGACGGCTGGGAGATGTGCTGGTTGGTTGCTGTCAGTGAATGCTGGATAGACACACTGAGATGCGCGGGTTTCAGAGTGGCTGTTCAAATGAATTGAGGAGATCGACTGTGGAGATGAACCTCCGATAGAACACGGAAAAATGAGAGAGAGTGACGTGCACGGCTTGTACACGTGGCTGCACGGCTTGTGTGTTGTTCTGTTCCGCGCTATCGGGTGGGACTTTGCGTAATGACACAGAGACAAGGCGTGTGTCTGCGTGCGTGCGTGCGTGTGCGTGTGTGAGGGTGCTAAAAATATCGGGCACGCCTGCTCCCGAGCCACTTCCGATTGGCTAATTGCTCGGCCAAGGGTAACCGCGCCTGTTACCGACAACAAAAATGCCTCCCATACCCCACTCCCACGCGGGGCAGGGCATCGCACACACGCTTCAAAGCGCGCGTGCGTAAACAGTCCACGTGCACGTGCGTGTGCGTGGGTGTGGGGGTTAGGTAGGGTTGCGCAATAATGACTCACTCCGACGCTCGTCAACGGTCACACACAAGGCACTTAAGAGGCACATTGAAGAGGCACGCTCGTGTCATGTCTCCATTGTTGTACATCACAAGTACCGCACGTAATTGGCGGGGAACAGCCCCTTTGTCGACGTGCCCTCGATGGTGCCTTCGAGCCACCCGGGCTCGTCGCTCTCTTTCACTGCAACGCAAACATCAGCGCATCAGTGAATCGGCGACCGAACCATAACGCAAACGACGGCCAAAGGGCAACATGACTCCCAGAAACACCCACCGTCCACGAGAATGCTATTGACGCTGAACGTGAGCTCGGTCTCGTCGTCACCCTGACAGTCGTACAACGCAACGGCCCTCTTCCCTGAGGTAACGGACCCGGGCTTCGGGCGCACCGGCGCGGGCGATCGCGGCCGCACGGGGAGCGGCTTGCTGTCGCCAAGCTTGGCCGGCTCCTTCGCAGGGGGGGTTTCCTTCGGTTCGTCGTCGTTCCCTTGCGCGGGCGGCGGCCACACACGCAGCGGTGCCTTGGGTCGACCCGGGGGTTCGGGCTTGCGAATGTCGTCCCCAGACTTACGGGCAGGGGGCGCCTGTGAGGGAAGAGAGGGACGCGCGGCAGGCACGGGGCGTGGAGGGGCGGCCGCCGACTGCGGTTCGGCCGCTGCCGGTGGTGCGGAAGCAGCAGGCGCAGCAGCCGCTGCCGGTGGTGCGGAAGCAGCAGGCGCAGCAGCCGCACCGTTGGGCACTTGGGGGAGCGCCTTGGGCGTGGAGGGCGCGGGCGGAAGAGGCACGGCCCTCCGCACGGCGACTGGCTTGCCGCCAGGCAGGCTCGGCGCTTGCGCTGCGGCGGTGGTCGGCGGCGACTCGGCGCCTCGCGACGGGGCGGCCGCAGGCGCGGCGGCGGCGGGCGCCGGGGCGTCCTGCTGTGCCTCGTGGACAGACGTCGTTGGCGATGGCATCGTCGGCAACGCCGAGAGCGTCGCGGAGAGCGGCCGGACCTTCTTGGGCGGCGGTGGCGGCGGCTTGGACGTGGGGACGGCGGGGAGAGGGGGGCGGCGCGGCGGCGCCTGCTGCGGGGCTTGCGTCTGCGTGGGTGTGTGTGGCGGCTCGTCCTCCTCGCTCGACTCTTGCGCGGACGACGACTGCTGTTGCGACGACTGCGAGGGCTGCTGCTGCGCGTACGATTGTCCCTGCGCGCCGCCGTCGGTCGGCGCAGTCTCGAAAAAGTAGGCATACTCTTCGATGAGCGTTTCGACGATGTAGTTCTGGTACTTGATGTTCATAATGGCCGCCATCGACTCTTCCTTCGCGCGCATGAGCGTGGGACCGAAGCACACGCCGAGGTTGCTGGGAAGCATCTTGTTCTGCTCGGCGTTGTCGCTCACCCTGGTGACAGGTTTGCGTGAGTGTCCAGATGGGATAAGGTGCGCGTGCATAGTGCCTCATGCGGACTGTGCGGGAGTGGGCATGGGCGGACTGTGCGGAAGTGGGCGTGGGTGCGATGGCGCGCTGTGCGTATGAGTGTGCATGCCCAGCACTCACTTTTTCAAGTGGCACATGACCTTCTTGAGCACTTCAAAGTTCTCTTTCGGCAGTCGTTGGAGTAGGGTGTGCATGGTCATAAGGCGCTGCGTGCGGTCCTCAATCCCTGCCAACGGACGCGCGTGAGTGAGGCGATACGAATGTCACGTGGAGCTGCAGGTGTATGTGGGCATGTGTATGTGTGCGTAGGGCATGTGTATGTGTGTGTGTGTGTGTGCGTGCGTATATCTGTCGTCGCGCGTGTCTATCGATGTTGTGTGCTTTGAGAGTGCGTGAGAGTTTGACTGAATAAATTGCGGACAAGACAACACGCACTACGTCATAACGCATGCTTGCGTGTGTGTGACGTGCATGAAGCACATTCACACACATACAACAGCGCACAGGAGGCGAATACCCACGAATTCCGTAGAGAAACTCGTCGTGCATCTCAAACGTCATCAGGGGCTTCTTGAGCTGCCGAAAGTACTGCTTCAGCGCACTGCACACCGTCTTAATGTCCATCTCGTCGTCGTCGGAGAAGTTCTTGTTCTCTGAAGGACCAGAGAAGGGGTGTGTGTGCACATTAGACATGGCACACATACAGAAGACGGGGGAAAGAGCGCCAAGAACGCGTATGTCGGCCACAGTAACACTCCCAGTATAAGGGAGCGGCATATTGTCACAAGCCATTCAATGTCCCGAAAGCAGACGCTGACACGCACCCATGCCGAGCTGCACGAGCCTGTTGACCTTCGATTGGACGCCGGGCAGTCGATATAGGCCCTCCTGCTGAAGGCCTGCAACGGCAAGAGAGAAATTGTGTGAGCAATGTTACCTCACAAAAGTGTGTTAGAGATGTGGGTGTGCGTGCGTCAAGTCCGCGCCCGTGCTGTCTCAATGGCTGCGAATCAACGCAGTGAGTACGCACCGCGAGATTCCACAATTTGGATGCACTTGTCCACAAACGACAGGCCGATCATGCCGCCTGCGCGCGGGAGCGAGAAGCAGTGAGTTACGCGCCGCACAAATGCAAACACACACGCGACAGACACACTGACGGACACACGACAGACAGACACAAAGACGCAGACAAAAAGCGGACGCAACACACAAGAGCGCGGAGACCGGTGGTAGTGCACGTGAGCAACGAAGATACCAGCACTCAATTGCAATATCTGCGCGCACGAGAGGGTTCGCTCGGGCTGCCCCTCTGCGCCTCTACGCCATCGCTTACACAACAAAATGATAGCACGCACCTGCGTCCGCGTCCTTCTTGCGGTCGAGCGTGGGGGTACCAATGCCGTCGCGCGAGGGAATCTGTCGACAGTGGCAAAGCCAGTGAGCCAACTATGCCCCCCCCCCACCCCCCGCCCAAACACACACACACACACACACACACACACACACACACAGTTTCACCCAGTCTCAAACCACACACTCTTTCCTCTCCAGCTCCAATAACCCTCACTGTGCATACACACATCCACGCAATTTCACGCACCATGGCGCCCTCCGTCATGCACGCGACCCAGTGGTCCATGTCGCGCTGGCTCATCGCCTGTAGCACCACCAACCTGCGCGCGGTACAGAGTGAGTAACACACACACACACACACACACACACAACACAGACACACACACACACACACGCACACACACACACACACACACACACACCACACACACACTCATATATACATTCACGCATACTCGACACGCACACAGTGAGCAACACACTGCTCACTCAATTTCCACATACGCCCTTCGCACTGGAGCGCAAAAACCCCAGCGCTGTCCGCAAAGCACGTAACCGTGTTCCACTCACTTATCGCCGGACGTGATTTCAAAGCAGAATCGCCGGTCGATGACTTCCGGCACGCAGAGAGTGCACGTGTACACGTCGTAAAACTCGGGAGGAAGCTGCCAATTAACGCGCGAAATGAGCATACAAGCAACGCGCTATGCCTCACACAAGGTCGCCAACCATCTCAGTAACACAGGAACGCAACCTACACAATACACGCATACGTACATACTTACACACACACATACACACACACACACACACAATAATACACACACTGGCACACTGTCATGTCACACATACTCGCACGTGCACATCAAAGTAAACGGAGTCCCAGCACGCACCAGCTTGCCCTGGTTGAAGTTGAGCACCGTCAGCCGCTTGTCCTCGCGCGTGTACTTGCAGTAGTGGCGCCCCCACGTGTGCCCGAGGCCGCCCTTTCGCTTCTCCTGTATCATGAGGTACCCCTCGACAGCCGGCGCGTTCGGGTTGACGGGCTCCGCGACGCGTCCCCTGTTGATCATCTTCTGCATGAGCTCGCCGACGAGCTCCCTCTCCGTGTTGAACGTCTCGCGCGTGTTCTGCAGCTTGAGGCTGAGCTGGGTGATGTAGGGCTCCATCTCGCGCATCGACTCGTAGGCCATGTGAAAGAAACTCATCTGGCTGAGCATGTACGCGAGGATCTTCTCGACAAACTCAAACTTCTTCTTCTCCTGGAGCTCCGTCAGCTTCTGCACGTAGACGAGCGACGACATGTGCAGCGACTGCCGCTCCTGCTCGAGCTGCGCGTCCGCCTCGTGGTAGACGGCGTCCTTCTTTTTCGCGCTCAGCGAAAGCGTCTTCTCGAGCACGCCGTAAAAGCGCTCGCTCTCCTTGTCCCACGCCTTCTTCTGTTCCTTCATACCCCCCAGCTCAACCTGGCGAAACGACTCGAGCGGCTCCGTCAGCACGAGGTTGCCCTGCTCGAGCATAAACTCGCGGTGGTCCTCGAGCTCCATCAACTTCGTGCCAAACCGCGCGAGCGCGCCCTCGATCTCGACCTCATCCTCGGTGCCAGCATCCCCGACGCGCTCAAAGTTGAACTCCTGCAGCACTTGCGCGAGGCCCCTGTGCGCCTTCGAGTACGATCGACACGACTCGGATGACTGCTTCGCCTGCTTTAAGAGATTCTTGATGAGATCGTTAATCTCGTCCGCCGCCTCTTCGTGCGCGCGAAGGGCGTTGCGAAAGTGCGGGCTGTCCTTCTGGCAGTCCGCCAACTCGAGCGGTTGGAGCACCATGGCGGCGGCGACTGCGCACACGCGCACACGCACGAACGGCTGTGGCGGTGCGTCAACGGTCGCTCACCCACACGCACGCACACACACACGACCGCGCCCACGGCGCACTCGCACACCCGTGACAAGAGTATAACACGCGCCGAAATTGCGTAGCGCAGGTTGAAAGTATACAGTCTGCAGAAGTTCAAAGCTATGCACGTGCAGTGAACGGCTGATGAAGAAAGGAGGGTAATGCGCGTTTGTGTGTGTGTGTGTGTGTGTGTGTGTGTGTGTGGCCTCTGTTGTTGTTTCACAGCCGACGCAGAGTCCGTGCGGTTTAATCTGAAATCCGACCATTTTCTCCATTTTTTCGGACTCGTCTTTCAATTTCAAGCGGACCCATCTTCTTCTCTAAAATTGGATTTACATGGTCACATATTTCCATATATGTTATTTACGGTAACATGAATCTAACAATAGCATCGCGTTGCCCGATTTTGGGCAGTTACTGGGTGCCTTCTGAAATTCGATTTGGTAAAATTTAGTCGGCCAAATTTTTCTAGATTTGACCAAATCGGCTTCCGTCGGACTCCCAAATCGGCGTAGATGACGTAATTTAGAAGTCGAGGGCCATC
>CALSCQ010001474.1:0-30622 GCA_943704525.1 Pigoraptor vietnamica | reverse complement strand
TGTGTGTGTGTGTGTGTGTGTGTGTGTGTGTGTGTGTGTGTGTGTGTGTGTGTGTGTGTGTGTGTGTGTGTGTGTGTGTGTGTGTGTGTGTGTGTGTGTGTGTGTGCATGTGTGCATGTGCATGTTGATACCACCAAGTACGTGCAGTGCATTTGTGAGCCTGTCTTCTGAGCGCGTTCTCTTTCTTCAAAATTCGCAGGACAAGATGAAGCGGAAGGTCGAGAACATTCTCAAGCACAGCATCAACTGCTTCGTCAACCGCCAGCTCATCTACAATTACCCGGAACAGCTCTTTGCGGACGCCAACGTCATGGCCATCGAGCACGCCGACTTCAACGGTGGGTGGTCGAGCAGTGTCGCATATGGCGAATGTATCGCGCCTAGGCAGCTTTGTGTGATTGCACTAGAATGGTCTGTGCCATCGTGGTCGCCGAGTGTTGCGCCGTTTGTGACGTTTTGGTTGTCTGTGCAGGCATTGAGCGTCTTGCGCTCGTCACTGGCGGTGAGATTGTGAGCACGTTCGAGCACCCCGAGCTCGTGCGCCTGGGCCACTGCAAGCTGATTGAGGAAGTCATGATTGGCGAGGACCGCATGATCCGCTTTTCGGGCGTTGCGCTCGGCGAGGCGTGCACGGTCGTCCTCCGCGGCGCCACCCAGCAGGTGCGTCCTGCCGCTCTCGCGCACGCTTGCACGCACGCCCGCTTGCTCATATTCATGTCTTTGCTGTTCTTGCTTTCGCCTCATGCTTCACCTCGTTCACTCGCAGATCCTCGACGAGGCCGAGCGGTCCCTCCACGACGCGCTCTGCGTGCTGTCGCAGACGGTGAAGGAGACGCGCACCGTGTACGGCGGCGGCTGCTCCGAGATGCTCATGGCCAACGCGATCGACAAGCTTGCCGCGCGTACGCCCGGCAAGGAGGCGACGGCGATTGAGGCCTTTGCGCGCGCCCTCCGCCAGGTGCGTTGGTCGCGGTTGCCCTCTTGTCGCCCACGCAGCATGCCCACACTTCCTCTCTCGACTGCACGTCCCTCCTAGCGACTCACATCTCTTTCCGATTGCTCGGCAGATTCCGACGATCATTGCGGACAACGCGGGCTATGACAGCAGCGAGCTTGTGTCGCAGCTGCGCGCGGCGCACAACGAGGGCAAGACGACGGCTGGCCTCGGTGGGTGTCTGACGTGCACCATTTCGTGCACTGTCTTCGTTCCGTGCGCAAAGAGTGGCGAGTGTCTCATCGTAGCCCTCCCTGTCGTCCAGACATGTACCGCGGCGCCATTGGTGACATGGTGGACCTTGGTATCACCGAGTCGTACAAGGTCAAGTTCCAGGTGCTCGTGTCTGCGTCGGAGGCCGCCGAGATGATCCTCCGCGTGGACGACATTCTCAAGTCTGCCCCGCGGTGAGTGTCTCGGTAGCTTGTGCCTCAGTGCGTGTGCGTGTGTCGTCTCTGCATGTGCTCTGCGCGCGAGAGAGTGTTTGCTGACGCTGCAAATCCTTCTCCTTTCAGGAAACGCGGACAGGAGTAAATGTGGTTGGCGTTTGGCACGGCGGCGCGGGCGCCAGTCCGTGCATTCGGCCCTGCACGTGGTCACACACACGCTTTGCGGGGCTATTGTACATGCCAGTGCATTAAAAAAGGGCGCTGGAACAGGTGCCGTTATCGTGTGTGGCGCCGTTGAAACATTGGTCAGCGAAGCACAAAGCAGGGAAAAATTATGGCGGGAGCAAAAAAAAAAAAAGAAAAAGAAAAAAAAAGGGGGGCCAAGCAAGGTGTCCTTCGCGTGGCAACATGATTGGACGGCCAGCCAATCATCTCGCTTGCCGAGTGCGTGGGTGTCAGTGACTGTCAGTCCCCATTCACAGACACACACACACACACACACACACACACGCACACACACACACACACGCACGCACGTGGCGAGCACCAAGACGAACGAAAAGTGGCTCTTTGAGACAAAAGCCAACCGCGTAAACAGAAGCAAGTCACGTCGCGAAAGGGAGAAAGAGAGCAAAAGGCGGAGAATGTCGGGCCAGGAGGACATGGAGCGTAAGCGCCCGCGCGAGGACTGCAAGGACGGGGACGAGCACTGCAATTTGGAGGCTGGAAACCACGGCCTGTGCCACGTCGATATCCCTGTCACGGTGGGTGCGTGTGTGTTGTGTGCATCGACGTACTCGGATTCCCAAAGGGCGACTCACTGCCGTGTCACGCTATGTGTTTTTCAGCCCGTCTCACTCCAGTTATTCCTCCACAGGACATCGCGCGCGCCCAGAAGTTTTACGGCGACCTCTTCGGCTGGACGTTCACTCCTTTTGGCCCCGAGTATGCCGTCTACAATACCCACAACAAAAGTGCGTGCGTTTTTTTGTCGAGACTGTACGTGCGTGTGCATTGTCGCGCTGCATTTATATGTCGAGACTGTGTCGCATGTGCGAGTACGTGCGTGTGCATTGTCGCGCTGCATTTATATGTCGAGACTGTGTCGCATGTGCGAGTACGTGCGTGTGCATTGTCGCGCTGCGTTTATATGTCGAGACTGTGTCGCATGTGCGAGTACGTGCGCGTGCATTGCGGCACTGCATTTTTTCATCCGTTTGACGCTGTGCGCAACACAAAGTGACTGGCGCCTGTTACGCGCGCAGTGTACAAGGTCAACGGCGGCCTCACGGTGGTCAAGTCGATCGCCACGCTGCCGTACCCGTGGGTGTACGTCCAAGTGGCTGACATTGAGGCCTCGCTGAGGAAGATTGAGGCTGCCGGCGGTGGGTGCGGGCGGGCCGCCGTGTTACACTGCTCAGCTAGACTGCGACCACACACTCTTTTCACACGCAACTTCTCCGAACAATTGGCAAACTCGCGGGAAGTGTCTGTCGGCTCACCGTGCCCTGTTACCTTCTCCTGCGACTGCTCGGCACTGAACGGCGTTTGTTCGCCGCGCAGGCGTGCAGCTGAAGGGCAAGACGCGCATTGGCGAAGACGACAAGATCGGCCACCTCGCCCAGTTCAAGGACACGGAGGGGAACTGCATGGGACTGTACTCGTGCGGCAAGAAGGAGTAAAGCAAGCCGTCGTCTGAAGCATTCTGTGTTTCGCCATAGGGCCCAACACACTCTCACCATAGGGCATACTGTGTGTTGCGCCCTATGGAACCCCATGGGGCTGTACTCGCGCGTAGCAAGAAGTTGCTGAAGAGCACAGCAGAGTGCCACACACCACTTGCGCCGTCTGAAACACTGGTTGATGACCGTTTCACGTAGGGTGGATCATTCCCTGAACTGGAAAGGGTCCAATTTTTTGCAGTGAAAAGAAGGCTACTTCAATGCAAGAGTACCGGACAGAATGTGGCACACCCCGCGAATAGTGGATAAGGCCGCACGCCGTTGCGAAAGCGCTCGTTCGTTTGCTGCCAGCTTTCGCTCTCTGTGACAAAGGAGTGGCGACAGTGCGCACACACGCGTGCGTCAGTACTGAGGGGGATCCGCTTGTGGCCAAGTCCTCGTGTGACCAAGTGGAGCTCATCATCGGTCGGTTACGATTGGAAGGGCCGTCGTCCGCATGCGTCGCTTATGTTCCATGTGCGCGGACTGAGTGCCCCTCGCATTCTGTTGGCGGCTGCGCGTGGTCCGTTTCATCGCTCGTTTCAAGCGAGCGCGTTAGGCCGCATCTACTCGACCACTCGCGCAGGGGCCCTCCCGCCACCATCCATCGCTGCGGCCGTCGGCCATTTCAGTGCGCGCACATTCGTCACACTTCCTCTTCGCGGGGCGCGGGGCTTCCGTCGCGGCGGCATCGCGCTTGGACAGGACAGCGGGAAGGACCGAAAGCGGCGTCGCGATTTGCGCCCACGCGACTGGGAGGAGTGGGAGGAGTGGGAGGACGACGAGGGCTTGTTCTTCAACGAGAGACGGCGGCACTCGCGCGCGCGCTCTTCGCCGTTTGATGATCCGCCGCGCACCGACCACAAGAAGGGGAAGAAGGACAAGAAGCGGCGCCACCAGCGCGACAAGCGGTTTTCGGTCGGGCATCATCTCGCGTTTGAGCAGCTGAGCCCGTGGCTTGTCGAGTGGGTCGGCGTGTTTGAGCAGCTGGTGGCCGCACACGGAGGCACTCGCGAGGCGCTGGCCGCCATGAGTCGCCAGGCGCAGCAAACGGCCGCGAAGCGAAAGGCGCCGACGCCGGTCGCGTGCGACCTGTGCGGTGCGCTGGTCCAGGACGGCAACATGGCCGAGCACGTTGCCGGCAAACGGCACCAGAGGATGCTCGCACGAACTGCGCGTGGCGACGGGGAGGTGCCAGCGGGCGAAGCGGCGTCGGCAGCAGACAGTGGCAAGAGTGAGCCGGCGGAGGTCGGAGACGGAGCGGCGACGAAGGCGGCAGAAGCTTCCGAGGGGGAAGCGTCGTCAGCTGCGCCGGCGTCTGGCACGCGCACGCCACTGCCCTTCACTGTGGACGAGTTTATTCCGCTCGGCGGGGATGAGGACGCGGCAAAGGCGAAGCGGCGCGCGACGGAGACGCCCGTGGACGCGCGGATACGCGCTCGGGAGGCGAAGGCGCTGCCTTGGGTGCGGCGGGAATACTCGGAGGATCCATGCCTTGCGTGAGTGTCTGGGGTTGCACGCGTTGCCACGCCCGCTTAGCCACTGACCTGGTTCATCCTGGCCCATGTCTTTGCGCGAATGTGTGTTGTGTACTTGCTGTCAGGCCCGGTTTGCCTCTATCTCCCGTCGTTCTGGGCTGACTTTGCACGTTCCTTGCACGCGGCGCAGACTGCATGAGCAGATCGAGGACTTTGTCGCGTACATTCGCCCGACAAAGGCGGAGCATCTGATGCGCATGGAAATTGTCGAGCGCGTCCGCCAAACGGTCAAGAGCGTCTGGCCCGGCGCAGAGGTAGGCACGCGTGAGCACGTGCTTGATCGCCTCTCCGATTTTTGGCGTTGCCGTTGCGTTTTCCGTATTCCTCGTTCTGAAAGTATCCAATGGCACTGCGTGCGCAGGTGAATGCGTTTGGAAGCTTCGAGACGGGCCTCTATCTGCCAACAAGGTGGGACTTCACATCGCACTTGGGCATCGTTGCGGTGCATTTCTATCCCAAGTGCCGTTCGCCTGCCCACTCCACTTTGTTCGGTTGAATTTGTATGTCTTTTTACGGCCGCTTTTTTGTGCCAGCGCACCACCGAACTTTCTTTCATTTTTCTGTTGCCCAGTGACGTGGACCTCGTGGTGTACGGCCAATGGGAAGCACCGCCGCTCAAGACACTCGCGCGCGCCCTCGAGGAGAGCGGCATCGTAAAGTCTATCAAGGTCATCGACAAAGCGAGGGTGAGTTGCGTCCCTGCCGTCGCGCGCTGCCGTCCAATGTGCTGTCTCGACCCTCCTGGCCTTTGGTCCGCATGTGCCTCCGGGATTTTGCATTGTCCCTGGTACAGCGCCCCTGGTTATGTGGCTGAGCGAGCTTCGGTTCATGCAGGTCCCCATCATCAAATTTGTGGACGCCACTTCCAATGTCCCCGTCGACATTGGCTTCAATCTCCCGAACGGCCCCGCGGCCGCCGAATTTGTCAAGAACGAAGTGGGTGTCGTCGCGGTTGCGGTCCCGTCTTTCTCGCGAATATTGGCTCACGATTCTATAATTGTTTTCCGCAGATTCGAAAACATTCTGCCTTCCTCCCGCTGGCTTACGTCCTCAAGCAGTATCTGTCGCAGCGAGCGCTCAACGAGGTCTTCACGGGCGGTCTCGGGTCCTACAGCCTTCTCCTCATGATTGCCAGCTTCTTGCAGGTTCGTTGCCTTCGGTTGAGATGTCACCGTTGTGCGTTTGTGTGTTGGCACTGTCTGGGCGTTGTTGTGAGCTACTTTGCTGATAATGGGCTGTTTTTTGGCGTGCGCGCAGATGCAACCGCGCAATCGCCGCCTTCCGCCGCAGTCGCATCCGCCAAACCTCGGCGTTGCTCTGATCGAGTTTTTTGAGCTGTACGGCAAAGATTTCAACTATATCAAGACGGGCATCTCCGTCCGCAATGGGGGGAGCTACTTTCCAAAGGTGATTGGTCCGTTGTATTTGTCAAGCAAGGGGGAACGGGGCGTGTCATGCTGTTGCCCAGCTCACCGATACTGGTTCGTCGATCCGCAGTCTTCGCGGGGTTGGTTCGACCAATTCAAGCCGACGCTCTTGGCCATTGAAGATCCGCACAACCCTGGTGCGTAATGTGAAAAACGGTCGCTAATCAGCTGCGAATGGGATAATCAGCTGCGACTGGTGCATTGCGTGCTCATCGCATGTGCCGCGGTCCTTTGCAGACAACGACATCAGCCGCAATTCGTTTGCGATCGCACACGTGCGGCAGGCATTTCGGCATGGCTTCGACACGCTCACGGGCGAAATTACCGCCGCGCACGACTGGCGCGAGCGCGGCGTCCACAGTGGCCCTCCTGTGCTATCGCGCATTCTCCGCATCGAATCGGACGTGGTCGTGTTTCGCTCTTGGGTCCACGACAACTGGGGTCCCCGCGTGGATGCGGCCGCTGCGAGCAATGTGCCTGCCACGGACGAAATGGACGGTGGCACGCACGAGGGGTCGGACGGGGCAGATGAGGCGGATGGGACGAGTGGCGGGGGCGGTGGCGGCGGTGGAAGGAGCGTTCACAGAAAGCGACAGTCGTCGTTTGGTGCGAAGGCAGCGAAGCGGTCGCGAATTGACACGGCTGGGCGCCGGTGACAGAAGACCATGTCAGTTGGTTCTGGATACATGAAGATAAAAGTTTGACGCACCGTGCGGGACGCGGTCGTCGGAACCAATGCATGTGTGCTGTGCTCACGATGGCGAACCCGCTGCAGCTATGTGTTGTTGTTGTTTTGGTTTGTTTTGCATGCCTGCCCAGCGGACGGGTATATTATTCCGTGGAACACATGCAAGACGCCTTTTTTTCAATCGGTTGCCGTTTATCGCAACGCACGCTGCAGCAGTGATGAAATAACGCAAGCGGAAGGACAACGCAATGGGGCGACACGCGAGACACGGCAAAACGATGCGCCACGCAGACGAAATTTTCCGAGGGAGTCTGTGTCATATCTTAGTTTCAACATCGTTGACAATTTTAGGCCTCCTCCTCCTCTTCTCCCCTGTCCTCCTTCCCACTCGCACTGCCTCGCCCATCGCCCGCCTCTTCATCAGCGACGATGCGGCGACCGTATTCGTCGCGCGGGCCGTCGTAATCGTCCTCCTCCTCCGCGTGCCCGCCGTACTCGTCGGCGTCGTCGCCTTCGTGTGCCGCGTGCGCGTCACCCTCTTCACCTTCTTCGCGTTCCGCCGCGCCATATCCATGCTCGTCGCCGTGCACAGATCCTCGCGTCGAATGGTCCCGAGAACGCGCAGCGTGCCGGTCGTGCTCGTGATCAGCGGCCCCATGGTGGTGCTCTTCGGCGTCGCCCGCATGCGACAACTTTCCACGAGAGCTGCCCCGTGATGCAGCGGCAGACGGACCGTCCACGCGCGCCCCGGACGACGCGCGCATGTGCGCCGGCGCTTCAGCTGCATGGGGAGGCACAACGGCGCTATCCTCGTCGCCCCAATCCGGCGACCGTGCTGGGGACGCAGCGACGGGCGCAGCCGGCGCGGGGAACTTCGGCTTGAAGATGCTGTCCTGTGGGAGGACGGTCGGTCCCGCCGGCGCACGCACGTGACGCGCATCAGAGCCCGGGCGGCTGCTGTCGCCGGGGGTGCGCGTGCCCTGCAGAAAATCGCCAATCACGCGGTCGCCGTCCGGCGTCGGTCCCTCGCGCGGAGTGTCCGACACAATGTCGTCGAGGGGGGCCGCAAGCGGCTGCACGCCACGGGCAGACGATGACGCGCCAGCCTGCTCGCCCACAAGATTAGTCAGGCGCGCGTCGCGGTATGCGTCGGCGGCCGTTCCGTTGCCGATGAGCATGCCGTCGTCCCTCTGGCGCAAGAGCGCGTCGTTCTGCGTCTGCAGGCGAACGAGGTCGCGCTTGAGCTCCATTACCGTCTCGCCGCGGAGGGCAGACTCCGTGCCGATGCGCGCAAGCAGCTGTGCCTTGGTGTTGTTGATCTCGCGCTCGCACTGAGCCGACCTCGTGCCGACGTCGTTGAGGCGCGCCTGAATCTCCGCAATGCGGCTCTGAAGCTCGGTCTGGACCTGCGCGAGGGAGGGACGATAGACCAATCCGTGAGCAAGGGAAACAGCAACATCAACACCAACACACTCCCACGCACGGCGCGAGGACGCACCTGGTCGAATGTGGACGCAGACACCTTGCGACCAATATCCTTCTTCGCCTGTTGCAGTTCTCGCTGCCGCGCCTGCGCCTCGGCCTCCATTTTGGCGGTCGTTTCGGCGCGGAAGAGCCCCAGTCGCTCGTCGATCTCTGCGACCTTGTCCGGAATCGACTGGAAGCGGGCCTCCGCGTCGCGCAGTTGCTGCTGCGTGAACTCCTGCCACTGCGCCATCGCGTCCTGCGTCTCCTTGCGCAACACCCGCTGGAACTCGGCCGTGCGCTCCATCTCCGCCGTCTGCGGATCAAATGCGAAACTGTGTGAGAGACAGCCGCAACGCCCCAAAGAATATTACGCAATGCATGCACACAACGACACAACACAGCACATCTCCCCAACGTACCCTGTCCTCTTCTAGCCGCTGCATGCGGTTCGCCACAGCGGACACGCGCACGGAATTGTCCGCGCTCTCGCGCGCGTGGCGCTCGTCCAGCTCGGTGACCTCCCTCCGAAGCAGCGCGCGCGCCTCCTCCACCGCGACAGACAGGCGACGGTCGACGTCCTGGATAGTGCGGTCGACCGACGATATGCCCGAATCCACGCGCATCTGCAGCTCGTTCAAGAGCCCACTGATGCGCTGCTCCTCCTTCAGCCGGCCCTTCACCTCGGCGCGCAGGACAGTCTCCATGCCGCGCTTCGTTGCGTCCAATTCGCTGTTGATGCCGTTGAGTTGGTCGTTGATCCGCGCGAGCGACTCTTGCCACCCGCCCTGTGCCGCCGCCTGCTGGTCGCGGACGCCTCGCAGTTCGCCCTGGCAATAGGACATCGTGGAAGTGAGACAACAGTGGCAAATCGTCACGTTGCGAGAGCGACGACGGCAAAGCGTAAAGCGTGGGAGCGACAGGATGCAGCAAAGTAGAACGCCCCGATAAACGCACCTCCAGGTCGGCACGAGCGGCCTTCCATCGGCTCTCCGACTCGCGGCGCGCCTCGTTTTCAAAGAGTGTGCGCGCGTCCCTTTCGTCCATGAGGGCCTTTTCCATGGCGGCAAAGCGCGTCTGTGCCTCCTGCCGCAGCCGCGCCTCCTTCTCGAGGTGGCGCTTGCCCTGCGCGATCGATGTGCACATTGTGAGGTCAATGGCATGCGCCAGACTTCGAACGTGCACACGCGCAGACTTTTGAACGCGCGCACGCAAGTAGCAGAGCCTCCCTTTCCCCATCGCTTGCACACACACAATCTCACACACATTCAGACGCACAGAAATCCGAAGGCGCACCTGTGCCTCCAGAACGTCGCGAATCTTCTCAATCATGCGCACGCGCTCGCCGTCCTCCGACTCCTTCGCCGCCCGGAGGGCGTCCTGCACGGCCGCAAAGCTTTCCGCCAGCCGCCTGTCCTGGTCCGAGACGCCCGACCGCAGGTCTCCAATCGACCGCGCAATCTCCTCGTCGAGTGAGCGGCGGGCCATGTCCTCCTCGCCCTTCTTCTGCACCATGCGCGTGAAGTCGCCGTCGAGCTGCGCCACGCGCGAGCTGATCTCGCCGCGGAATTCGGCCGCCTGTGCGTCCGACGACGACTGCTGTTCGGTGATGCGGCGGAGGGCTTCCACGCACGCGCGGTTCTCAGACTCGAGCCGCTTCACGCGCTGGCGCAGCTCGGAGGCCAATTCGGCGCTCTCGAGGGACTGCGTCTCCAGCCGCGATCGCAGCTGGCGAATTTCCTCAACCAGCATTGCCGTCTTGCGATCGTCCGACTGCGCGTGGCAGGGACGGGGATGAGCTCGTGCACCAGTGTAGGGGGTTCGCGAATGTGAGTCTCGAGCGTGACTGGCGTGTATGCAATGAGAACTACGCAAACTGCCCATTACGGTGACGTACGTGTGTGCATATCGCACCCGCACTCTGCGGCACTACATGCGATCCCAAAACCCCACCTGCCGGGCCTTCTCGAAGCTCTCCCGCGCGGCGTCAAACTCGCGCTGCACCTGCGCAATCTTCGCGGCGTCCTGCGTGCGCTTGAGGTGGAGGTCCTGGATAGAGTCCACCATGCCGCGCTCAAACTGCTTCATCTGCGACATGAATGCCGCCAGCGACTTCGAGTCCATCTGCGCGTTGTCCTCCAGCCGCACGAGCCGCCCGACTACCTTGTTCAGCTGCTCGTTCGCGTTGCGGAGGCCGTCGACCGTCACGGCGCGCGCGTCACGCTCCTCCTTCAGCATCTCCTCGTGCCGGCGAAAGCGCAGCTTCACATCGCCCTGCATGCGCACCGTCTCTTCCAAGAGCGCCCGGTTTGCGCGCTCGTTGATGTCCACGCGGGACTCGAGCTGCAACACGCGGCCGCCGCCCATCTCGTCGTAAGTGCTCCGGCGCGCACTCGCAGCGGTCGAGTGCGGAACAAGTGCGCTGCTCGGCACGGCCATGCTGGCCGAACTGCCGTAGTCGTACGTGTTGAACGCATCCTTCGAGGGCACGCTTTGCGCATCATCGTACCCTCGCGTCGGCGCAATGGCCGGCAACATGGAAGACGGTCTGCGGCCATATCACGTTTCGCGTCAGACACTCACGTATGTCCACGCATCGACCCGATCGTCTACAGATTCTTACAATAACGGCTAACAGTTCTCGCAGTACACACGTTAGCTATGAGAGTGCACTCACCGCCCGTCGTTTCGGACCGCGGCGGCACTCATTCTCGCGCCGCCGTCCGCTCAATGCAGGCGATTAACCACGCGCAGGCACGAAACACCGCATGACACACCGCACAAGCGCTCGTCGCACACACAGGTCGCGACTCTTAGACCCCAAACACTCAGCGTAGAGGACGACAGTGCTCAAACAAACGGAAAAGAAGTGCGCTAAAGCCACTTTACGCTTCACATTCCATGACACTCGCTGGCACGTGACCAGTTGTCCTGGGTAACCAAACAGAAAATCCCCACCCCGGATGAATATACAGCCCGTCGTATAACGACTATTGGAGCTGCCTCCTCCCACCCCGGATTTGACCCTCTGCGTCGGGCACGTGACACATGTGTTTCCATGGCGCCCGCGCTCCACTTGATCCATCCCAAAATGGAAGAACACCCAAACTCAAACTGGGCGTTCTTTTGCGAAAATCGGCAACACTCTCAATTTGTGAGTCCCGTGTGTCACTTGCTGACTAACTTATACTGAACAGAGACCTTGAAAAGTGCAATAATTGTGCTTCTAACCAAATTAAGAGTGCCGAGAAATTGTCGCCAAGTAAGACGAAGCTGTGTGCATGCAAGCGCATAGGCTGGCACAGCACACACACACACACCACCACAAAATCTATACTGGCATCCACGTACAAGCAACTGCGTGCTTAGAACAGGCTCTCGGCACTGCTATATTGCTGTGTGGACGCCCAATAGCCTGCAAGATTGATACGGCCTGCTTCAGATCGTGGGCTTGTGACTCGACAGGGCTCGAGAATCGTCTATCGGGCGCCCTGGCGCAACAGCGTGATGGTGTGTACGACCCGATCGTGAACGAGATGCGACGAGGGTTGGACTCGCAGCGGCCCTCCGGGCAACACGGCCCTTGAATGCCGCCGCGAACAGAGGCGGACGACGCGATGGACGACCCGCCGCCGCTAGTGTCGACCGGTCGCGCAACGCAGCCTCGCGCAGAAGGGGAGGGTCCCGTGGACACGGTGGGTCTCCGTGGCATGTGCCGCGATGATCACCGTCGCAGTGTGGGTTGTACTTCTTTGTAACGGATTCGGTCCACCCGCAACCGCACTCAATGGCTCGTCTGTGCATGCGTTAGATCCCCAAAGGAAATGCTGCCACGCGTTACCGCTACACGAACTGGAACGACCTGCACGATGTCGAAGTGACCGGCAGCAAACTGCACAGTCCACGGGTGCGGCTGGGTGGGTGTGCTGCTGCCTCACACGAACAACAGTTGGTGGCACATTTGTAACTGGCGCATCGACTGTAACTGGCGCGCGCTGACATCCGCCCTCTCTCCTCTGTGCTCTTGTCCAGCCCCACCCCGCGAGGACAGTGCGTACATTGCACCGCCAGAAGAGGTGTTTGCGCCGGACGCCAAACTCGGGCGACGGCGACAGGCGACCGAAACGGTGAATCACCGCTTGAAACTGGAAGCGTGGGACGAGGCCGAGGTACGCTTTCCGCCAGTTGCGGACGCACGCATGGCTGTACTGGAGTGGAATGTGCGAGTCACTTAGATTAGTACCTCTCTTTGTGTCTCAGTGGAGTTCGATGGACACGCGTCTATGATTTAGGCTGATCCGACGTCTCTTTGCGTCCCCTATGCGAATGCACGATCTTGTCACCATTACATTGTTGCACGTGACACTGACGTCTCTCCACGCACGCAGGACGTGAACCTGAGCTACCAGGAGCTCGGGGACGCGTATCAACTGCGGAATTTCATGCGAATTTTGCGGCGAATGCTGCGCGTGAAGCGCCTCCACATTGCCGACAACATGCTCACGGACGTGTCTTCGGTGCGCCTGCCCAACTGCGAGGAACTGCACGCCATGAAGAACGCATTCTCATCGTTCAAGGTGCGCGCGTGCTCCTCTTGTCCCGTTCGTGAATGTCGTCAACTGCCATAGCACCTGCCTGCGCGTGTGCGTGTATGCGTGTGCGCTCTGTCTGCATCAATGTGCGTGCCGTGTCGTATCAACAAGGCTGTCCTGTTAAGTGGACCGCGCCATCTAAAGTAGAATGCTGTTTGAGTCATGCGCACAACACGCGACTGATATGCCGTCTGTGTGTTCGTGTGCAACAGTGTCTTCCGAACGCGCCATTGCTGCGAGTCGCCGATCTCTCCTTCAACAACATATCGTCGTTTGATGGTCTGCGCTCGTTCAAACACTTGCGCGTGCTCAACGTGCGCGGAAACCCGATCGAGTTTGAGTTTGCTTACCGGCAAAGGTGCGCAAAATAACTGCGGTTGCGTGCTGGACATGCTACTTCTGCCGTGTTGCACGTGGGCGAGGTTGTGTCGACAGCGTGCTAGTCTCGCCTTTTATGTGAGCATCCCACTCACTCTCCCTCAATTTGCACCCTCGCAGAATCTTCCGCGAGGCGCCGTGGCTGGAAATCCTGGACGGCATGCCCCGCACTGACGACGATCTCGCGCCCATTCCCACCGACGTCGACCCCGACGGTCCGTCGCGCGGATCGTGCGTCGTCTCTTGACCCTATGAGCCCTCGTCGCTTATGTGCGACGTATCGAAACAATCGACAGCGGTACACTTCCGACAGTCAGGACATCGCCACACCGAAGGGCTGTCTTGCGGACAACCACGGCACACGTATCGATACGACTACTTTCGTCGTCTTTCTTGGCTCGTGCCGGTGCTGCACAACGTCTGTGTGCGCTTGGCCGCCACCCCGTCGTCCGCTGCCTCTTTCGGGGCAATCGTACCAATTCGTTTTGCGTTGTCTCTCGCGCGTCTGTCTCTGCCATTGCGCGACGCCCTATTTCACGACGGCACGCTGCTGCGTCCCGACAAACACACCGCGAGCTTCGTAATATATCAGACTGTAACAGATCTGTTTGTTATGTTTGTTAACAGGTTGTGGTCACTTGTGAATGCAGACGAGAAAGACTAGTTTTTTTGCGACACGCAACGCGCCAAAACGTCACGTGACGCATCGCCTCATGGCGGCTTCTCAAACGACACCCGAGCGCAGCCCACGCCCGCGCGGGCGAAGTTCAGGATAGCAAAAACGGAGAGAGAAAAACGAGCGTTTGCCGAATAAACGACAAACGAATGCCACGAAACGGTGTCGAGGCAACAGGGGGAGAGGCAGAAGTCAACGCGGCGTTTCTCTAGAGGGCGCCGTACGACTTGTCCTGCGCCATCTCGGGCTGGTTGTGGTCGTATGCGAGGAGGTGGTCGCCCTCGCCGTCGCTGGACTTGTTCTTGCGATACATCCAAAACTGCGTGAAAATCTGCAAACGGCCGAAAGCAGTTGGTTGTCAGACGAGCACGAAAAAAAAAACACTCAGCAACAAGCCCTTTTCAGACGTTGAGGACATATACACACACGCGCAGAAAGACAACACACGCACCGTAAAGTCGAAGCACAGCGTTCCCATGCTTCCCACAAGCCACGGGAGCTTGTCGACAATGTACGACCCCGTGAGGCCGCCGCAGGGGCAGAGGAAGACGGACACGGCGTACGTCGTGTTGCCAAGCACCGCCATGAAGAACATGGTGAGCGCAAGACCCTCGGTCGACTTGCGCTGGAACTGCGGGAGAGGAAGAGAAAGTGTAAGCACGGATCAGCGAAGTCACAGCGACCACAAACACACGCACACACTCACACGCACACGCACGCGTATACACACAAACTGCAACAGGATGACGGCAAATCTCACATTCTTGATAATCTGCGGCACCCGCGAGCAGAGGTAAAGCGTGGCTGAAATGCAGCCGAGAATGTAGCCGACCAGGTTCGACGTTTTCTGCACACCAGAGAGAGGGAGAGAAAGAGGACGATAGACACAAGGTGCGTCAGTCGCTGCCATTGCAAATCGAAGAAAAAGCACGCGCGTTGCGTGGGAGGGGCATGTGGTCAGGATCTAAGTTTTTCTCAAGTCAGGCCGTGTTGGTATTTTAGGTGGCCCTTCACATCGACGAGCTGGATTTAGATAAAAAGATTCATCACACAAACACAACGCCCTCACACAGTCTCACTGCGCGCACGCACACACGCACGCACTTCTCAGAGAGTGAAGCGCGAGAGTGGCCGCACATGCAGTGGCTTCCATGCGCAACAAGTTTCCCTGCGACTCACTTTGAATGTCGACTCGGAGAGGAGGCGGCGACCGACGTGCACGGCGGGCTCAGCCTCAAGTGAGCTGAATGTGACGCCCGCAAACGAAACGGCCGAGATGCCGAGAAGGAGGACGGCGTGGAGGGCGCGCTTTCCGGCGACAGATCGCGAGCTGCCGTGCTCTGCTAGTTGAAAGACGTGTCAGGAGACAGCCTCAACGCGCGTTCATCGACGCATACACTCATAAGCACACAAAATGCCAACAACCGTCCACTCCCACCTTTCTCGCTGGCGTTCGAGTCATCGTCGTTGATGGCGCGATATCGCAAGTTGCGGTTCTTGTATTGGTAGTAGATGTATTGCGTCACCATTACGGCGTCGATCGAGCAGAAGTACACGGCCGTGTAGATCTGCAGGCAGCACAAACGTCAGAGCCGTCACGCAACCCACACCACACTAGAGAGACCTTCAGTCCTCATGTCATAGACAGCTGCCCATCGACTCAAGCGTACCAAAGGAAAGAAAAACTGAGCATACCAAAGGAAAAAACCTATGTGCATGTGCGCGTGCGGGCGTGTGCGTGCGCAAATGGCGTAAGATAACAGCGCGTGTGTACGCGTGCAGACGCACCTGCGTGGGCAGCTGGTGCGTGAGAAGTGCGCCGACAAGGTTCGTAATGTCGCCCAGAAGCCACTGAAGCAAGAAGAGAAAGGCAAGCGACTCGACATTGCCGTTCTTGAAGTTCATGTAGATTTGGCTGCGCGAAAAGCCATAGTGAGACAATTTAGTACTCGGTCGCAGAGGGAGTGCGGCATAAAAGAAAGCGAACCAAACAATCACGCACCGCCCAGCAGCGCCCAACACACGCACGATAACACGCCACGCAGACACTCACGGTCCCTGCGCCACGAGCCAAAAGCCGATCGACGACAGGCCAATAAAAAAGCCGACGACGTTCGCGTAGCTCGTGCAGCACTGTCCAAAGTACTTGTCCATCCACAGCAAATTCGAGGGACACCAATCCTCTGTGGTCCCGTTGCCCGCGAGGGCCGACGCATACTGCGCGAACAAAAACACACCGTCAGCTCATAATGTAGAAAAGAAAAAAAAAAGGAGTGCGACAAGGCCTTGTGCTGTGCACCCAAGGCAATCCCAGGCACTCACCAGCGTATCCATGGCTATGTGTTCGCAACACCCGATCTCCTTCTCAACGCAGCGATGAACGGCTTGAGGCGACCGAAGCGCGCCAACAGCCCAAAACCGCCCGCTGCCCCAAGCGCCGCTCCACACACACACACACACACAAAAGCACAATCAACAATGGTGAGGTGTGTAAAGGAGGAAGAAATGTAGGAGGAGTGTGCGATCGTTGCTCTGTGTCTGAAAAATAGCGGCAAAGTGTCGTCTGTGTGAGTGTGTGTGTGAGTGTGTGTGTGAGTGTGTGTGTGTGTGTATGTGTGTGTGTGTGTGCGTGATTGACCCAATAAATGGGTTCATCCGGGGCATCTCAATTGATTCACGTGTGCCATGCGCAAATGACGCCTATATGACGACAATAGACATATCACGTGACAAATGTTTCCATGGCAATCGCCTATAGTCCGCAAAGTGGAACACACACACACTCTCTCACACAGTGCAACTTCATCTCTTTTCTCCTATATCGGGGGGGAGACCTTATAGAGAGAGAAGGAGAAAGAGTGCGGGGAGAGCAAGCACATTACGGCGCACAGTGAGGGGCGGAGAAAGTGCGGGGAGAGCACTACGCCGTGCTGAGAGGAGGACACACACACACACACACACAGTCTCAGAAGGGCGACCACAGTAAGGGCATCATGCCGAACGCCGAGGACGACCTCGCGCGCCCGCGCTACTTCACCCCGTCCGAAGTGGAAATGCACTCGACGCCGACGGACTGCTGGGTGTCGTTCCTAGGGAGGGTGTACGATCTCACGTCGCTGTGCGAGGAGAATCAAGGTGCGCATCGGCCGCATAAAAAGATGCGTGCGCGTGTGTGTGTGTGTTCTGTTTACTCAATGTGCGCATAACGCACTTCAAGACCGACAAAAGCCACACACTACTTTTTGCTCGATGTTCTGTGAACAGCGCAGTGTCACTCACACTTCTTCAACCCGTGTGCGTGCGCAGGGAGCATCCTGCTCAAGCCGATTGTCATGTTCGCGGGAAAGGACATTTCGCACTGGTTTGACCCAAAGACGGGCGACGTGGGTGTCCATCGCAGCGCGCAGTAGCATGCTCGTACTCTAGTCTTCGTTAGTTTGCTACACAGTTGAATAGTCAGTGTCATACCTGCAAACTCCTTATCCCCTCTCCAACGACGCATCGTCGAACTGACACGTGCACGTGCCTGCTTGCTCAGGTCAAGACGTGCATCGACTCGGAGAGCGGTCAGCGCATCCCCTACACACCCTACGGCCGCTTTATTGACGTGCCTCCCAAGCACCCGCGGTCCGACTGGGTGGTCAGCAACGAAAAGCCGTGGTGGCGAAAGGAGAAGCTGTGCATCGGGTTTCTCTCGCGACGAACACGCAAGGTGCGCGTCATCAACACGCTGACGTCGCAGGAGCAGATTGTGGAGGTGCGTGGAGCAACGTGGGAGACTGTGTGCGTGACGATGCAACGTGGCTGTGCGGACAAGTGTTTTTGAGTAGAGCGCGCTTATGTATGCAGAGTACGCACGCGTACACACACAGACACACAGACACACAGAAACGCAGACACACACACACACACACACGCACGCAAAACACACACACACAAAACACCACAGCCAGCCTCCTACGCCACATACGCACACGGACGCATATACACAAACTCCGTTGCACCTCTGGCACACACATATACTCTGCCACAATTATAAGCAAAATGCAGTGTGTTGATGCCTTGTTCGCTCCTCAGGTGTGCACAGAGGAGACGATCGAGGAGATCCAGCGGCGTTATCTCAAGTACAACAGCCACGCGGCGAGTTACACGTGGAAGTACATGGGCAAGGCGCTCGACATGCAGGGTACGCTCGAGATGAACGGCATTTACGACGAGGGCGATGAGTTTTCCCGCCTCGCGATGGACGAGGACGAGTTCCTTCCCGCCATCCACGTCTACTTCAACGACGATCTCACCGTCGATTGAGCCGGCCGCTGTTGTCAAAGGAAAAAAAAAAAATTAGGAAGAGAGATCTCTTTTTTTGCGCTGTTTATAGCTGTCGGATTGCGCTGCGTTCGCCCGTTTCACCGCAACTCTGCGTCTGCACATAACTCAAAGCATTGCGGCCTGGTCCGCTGTGCACACACACATACGGCACACACGGCTATCGCACTCAAGCTCACAAATACACTTGATATGACCCACACGCGCATTGTTTGGTTATGCAAACTGTATTCTTTCTTCAAAGTTTGCACGCCAACGCCAAGAACGCTACGCCGCGAGACTTGAAAAGGGGCACACACGCACACACAACACACAGACGCGCACAAACGAACGCACGCACACACCAAACCCGCGCACGCCACACGAACGCCCGCGTCGTTTGGCTCACTTCCACTGGCGGCGGACCTGCTTCGCCTTTGCCATGTGTGCGGTGACAACCCATCCGATCGAGAGGCCCGCCACAGTGAGGAGAAGCAGAGGGAAGTTGAAGTCGTCGTTGAGGACATCGAAGGGCTTGGAGGGAGTGACGCGCGTGTAGAAGAGATCCATTCCGTACGCGAATACGAGGCACGTGGACTCGAGGCCGGAGGGCGCGGTCGCGATGCCACGCGCGTGCGACACCTGCAGTGTGGGGAATGGGTGTCAACCAGCTACGAAGCACGATCAGGGTATGGATAGCCACACCGCAGGCACGCATGCGCGCACGCACGCGCACACCCACACACACACACCCACACACACCCACACCCACACCCACACACACACACATGCACACAAACACTCACGCACACACACGCACGACACGCATGCATAGGGTCACGAGGAACACGCACCGCCTTGTTGTAGTTGAGGCACCACTGGGGCGGCAGGGGGATCTCCGGCTGGTACATAACGACGCCCTCCTCGGCCTCTTCCGCGGTCGGCTGGCTGGGGGGTCGCCGGGGATCGACAAAGCGGCGGTCGACGCCAACAACCTGCCCGTTCGCAAGGCCCACTGCGATGACAAACAGGGTTATGCCAGTTCATTATCGCATTCATCGACACAGGCACACACACACACACACACACACACACACACACACACACACACACACACACACACACATCCACATCACGCAAGAAAGGAGCACGCCCAAAGCAAGAAACAAGTAAACGACAATGCGCTTGTGTGACGCAACGTCACAGGAGATGAACACTCACGCAGCAGCTGGCGGTTGGTGATGCCGCGCTCCGTGGTGGTGATTGCGAGCGTGCGAACGACGCTGCCGATCACATACGCCTGCGTCAGAATGCGCCAGTGGTGGCGGCCCTCGAGGGACGTCGTGATCGACCTGTGTGCATGAGAATGTGTGGTTGTTGTGTTATTGGGGAAGAGGGGGGGGGGGGGGAACATGTGGCGACTGCATTTGATGGCGCTTCACGACACACACACACGCGTGCACGAACGTCGCACGAAGCGGAGGGCACAGCCGCACGTGCACTCAACAGGCAGGGGCACCTCGATCCCAGGAGTGACAAAGCCCACACCCACGTGTTCCGGACGGATTCCGCGTCGTCGTACACCTCCATTGCCACGAGCTCCGTCCGGCGGAGCTTCGCGTTGTACGTCGAGTAGACGACCCAATTCTCCGCAATCGCCGCCGCCAGCGGGCCCTTTGCCGTCGGGTGCGATTCGCGCGTCACGATTTCACCGCTCACAGAGTCCACTACGGCGAACGTCGCACCCGGCGCGTCGACGTGGCGGCACGGCGTCGAGTCCGTCGCGCGCCCAACAAACACGCCGAACAAACCCGCGCTCAGCGGCTTGTACAGCACGGAGCGGTCGCCGAGCACGCGGCCGACGGAGGCGCTGCGCACGTACGAAGGGCTCCTGCTCACTGCCACTATGCGCTCGCCCGCGGAAGGGTCGCACGGGCGCACTGTCCATACCAGCGACGCCGAGAGGGATGCTGGCGCACGCGACGGGGCAGATGTCAATAACACAAACGACGAGGACGACGGGCCACGCCACTCTCAACAGTTGACAACCCACTCGGCAATCCCCACTCACCTCCAATCTTGTATCCGTCAATCTTGCACGCCGTCGTGTCAATAGTGTGGACGAAGACGCCGTCGGGGTGCGCAGCCGCCGCCGCGCGAGCCTCGGCGTTGTCGGGGACGACATGGACCTGGGGGCACATAATAACATCCATGAGATACGGCAACAAGGGCTGTCGAGGCTGCGTGCTTTTCTTGTCCTCAACAAAAACGCAGAAACATGAATGCATAAGACTACAATTCCCGCCATTTCAACGGCGCACAACAGCAGCGGGGCGCACCTTCAGCTCGGAATCGAGTGCGACGAGGACGTGCACACTGTGCGCGTCGACATCCGGGAGCACGACCGACTGCAAGACCTTCTTGCCCTGCAGCACAAAGCCCTTGCTCTCCGCGCTCGCAGCGCCCGTAAGCGGATCAAACACAGACACACCGCCCGCGCCGACAACCGCAGCGACCGCTGGGAAGTGCACCGCAGATCGTAGCAGCGCCACCTTCGCGCCGTGTGACGGGACCGCAAGCGCCTCCGGCAACGCGCGCCACAAAACGGAGCCCGTGTCGCCGTGGATGCCAAACACGGCGCCGCGGCGAGTGGCCGCCACAACGACGCGTCGGAGGTTGAACTGATCGCGGGTCATGCCGCCCTTGCCGTCGTCAGAAGACGAGAGGGGTCGCGATGCGAGTGCGCCGAGCACGTCGGGGAGGCGGGAGAGCGTGCTCACGAGCTGCGACAGCTGCGTGGAGATGCGGTTGACGAAGAGAGAGACAATGTTGGAGGCGGCCGCGTGGGCGTTGTGCTCGTGCGAAAATTCCCTCTCCAGCGACTCGATGCCCCGCGCGGGAAGGTCCACAAACTCCACCGCCGAAATCTCGGCAAGGCCTTCGTCGCGCACCCAAAGCGCGGCGTTCGTAGAATACGTCGACGTCTCAAAGCGGGCGACGGAACCGTCGGACAAAACGGCCAACGCAGCGCGGGCGCCCTGGTCACAAAACACGCGGATGGGCTGCAGAGTGCCGGTTGCGGGAGAGGGGATGGAGACGGCGCCCTTGGCAGATGTGCGGCCGTCCTCCTCCACGATGGACCACGACAGCGAGCCCTGATCACGTGACAGAACAGGGTTCAGAACAATGCAGCGGCTCGAAATGCAGAGCGGGACAACGTAACAAGTGCGAAGATACTGGCGAAAGAGCCAGCCACCACTACAGAAAGAACTGTTTGGGCGATTCCCTTACCTTCGCGCCCGCAGAGAGGACCACGAGCTTGCTTCCGGCCACACACGCAAGGCCCTCGACGTCACGCGCGACCGTCCCATCCGCACCGAGCACGGACGAATGGCCGCTCTTCGTGTCACTCGCGACCACCCGCGCACCGCCCCTGTTTAGCAGTGCAGTGCCAGTTGCTCCCACGTTCCCACGGGGCGTTAGCGAGGCACTGGAGCCGCTGATGTCGACAAACGAAACGGCGCCGGAGGAAGTGGAAAGAAGGACGCCTTTGGAATCGACCGCAACGACACTCGCGCTGTCGAGGCTGCGGGCAGAAAGCGCAATGGGGTTGCTAAGACGGTGACTGTGCCGTTCCACTGACGACCGACCACACGACTCGCGGTCATACTGCAATGCCGCAGAGAGGTACATAGGGCACGCACACACACGCAGTGCAATCGAGAGAGAGAGAGAGCGACAACACGCACCTCTCGGGGACGGGGACGGAGCCCTGCACGCGGACAGCGCCCGTCGCGGGATCCACCGTGGCATAGGCGAGTGCTTTGGCCGACGCATCGGCGCACGTGGCGACAATCGCATCCGACGAACCCTCGGCGGCGACGGACACGAGCCACGAAGGGCAGCTACAACAGAAATGGTGTACATCATCAGGCTCATGCACGCAAGCGACCGCACATAAATGCGCAAGTTCAGTCACCCTTCACACTCATGAAGTGACAACGCAATAATTGCGGGGCGACACACATACAAACACCATCGAATCTCACCTGAGCGGCGTCGCCCACACGAGCGAGCCGTCGACCACCCGTCGCAGCTGGAGCCCCGCCCCAGACGCCACCACAACGGCCTTTTGCGACGGAACGTACGCCGCAGACGACATGCCGGAGAGGCCGTCGCTGCGAAGCGAGCGCTCAGAGGGAACTGCCGTGCGCTGCGAGAGCGAGAAGAGAAGGGCCTCCCACGCGAGTGCACCCGTCTTCTCGTCCCATCGACGCAGAAAGCGACGACCGCCGGAGAGAGTCAAGAGCGCTGGTTGGATGACGAGAGCACATGAATGGTCATGTCATGCTCTTTCTGGCAAAATTAGGAACATTTGCTGCCATTATTGCCATATACGATGGTCGTTCACAGCCACTCACCACCGCCGCCGTGCACGAATGCATTGAGCGCGTCGTCTTCAGACTCCCCAAGCACGTGGCGCCACACTGTCGCACCATACGAGGAAGAGTGTCAGGGTTGTCGGCCACATGGCATATAAAGAGGGAAAGAAACAATAATGTCGGCCACATGGCATATAAAGAGGGAAAGAAACAATAAGACGAAATTCACAGTACGCACCGACATCACCCGAGAGCGCGTCGAGAGCTGCGATTGCGTTCGATTCCGTGGCGACAAACACGCGCTTTCCGTCGGAAGAGGCGTCAAAGGGAACGCCAACAACTCGCTTGTGCCTGAGGCCAAAAGCACAACACTCAATTACAATCACAGCGCAGCCTCAATGCCACAATAGTCAGCCTCATGCAAGGTAGTTTGGGGTTGAGAGCCCATAGAACTCAACTAGGCGCAGGAAATCAGATGGGATGAATGCGTTCACAGGCGCACTTTGCACCGAGTGAAGCGCAACACACACACACACACACACACACACACACAGACACACACACCCAAGAGCAGATGCAGTCGGCGCAACACACATTGTTCTGGAGGCATCTCGCAAACGGCGTCCACGCACCAGTCAAATAGGCCCGCTTGGTCTTCGTAGAGCGCTTCGGATGGCGCGAGCGTCGCGAGTACGAAGGCCACCACAAGCGCCGTGCGCAAATCCATGTCACAGGGTGTACGCCTGTGCTCGCACAGTAACTCAACGGCGAGAAATAACGGCGGAAACGAGCGATTGAAGAGCAAGAAAAACTGAAGTGAACAGCCGTGCCAGTCACGTGCGATGCATGTAACATCAACGGTGCGCGGGTGCAGTGTAACATCGACCTTACGCTAAAAAGTTGTGAAAAGATCAGCCACTCTCCAGTAACTGCCGGCCGTCCGACAGTGCTGACGCTGGCCGGACTCGATGGCCCCAGCTGGTTGGCTGGGCTTCAGTTGCATGATCGGCGTGCCCGTCACGGCCGGCGCGCCCCAGTCACGGTTCCAATCTCACGGGCAGTCTGGCCGCCGGACCCCGCCGGCCGCCGCGGGGCGCCGCCGCCGCGACCTGACTCAGCCGGCGCCAGTCCGGGGCCAGTGCCGGTTGGACGGGCTCCGACGGTCGGCCTCGGCTCGTGACAATCGGGCTGGCCTCTCGAGAACTCAGGCAACGGGCCGGGCAGCCACAGCCATCCGTCCCGCCCTCAGGGTAAAATAGTGACGGTGTACTGGTCAGGGGCCTGTACAGTCAACTGAAGAGTGCCAGTCAGCCGGCTAGTCTAGCCGGGAACTGGCCAGGGCTTCCCGAGTAAAGACCGTGCCGTTCGGCGGCTGATCGGCGGCAGCGCTGGGACCGACTGACTCAGTGCACAACCGGCCCGGCTGCCCGCATCAGTCCCAGTCTTTTTCAGTGGCGCTCGGGCGCTGACTCGGCCGGCCGTCCGCCGGCGCACCATCACGGTCCACCCTTCAACAACTGGTGGTACGGAATGCGGCAGGCCGGCCGTGAACGACGTTGGCGGTGCCGGGTCACTGAGCAGTCGGATCAGTTTCAGGTTCACGCGCAACGGGTGGTCGTTTTGGTGCAACGCATGAACGTGGCCTCGGCCCTATTCGACGAACGGACAACCGCAACAATGGGCGAATTCTAATTATGCAATTAATTACTTCTCTTCCAAAATCAGTGAGTGGCGACACCGAGCCACTCAATCAGTGAGACACTGAAGAGAGTCACTGCCTCAGGCGGCCGGCGCCGGCAACACGCTGAGGCACGGCTGAGGCCAGCCCTCGCTCGGCGCCCGGCGGCGGCGCCGGGACTTTCACTCAGTGTGCATGACGCTGACACTGATTAAGTGAGCAGTCGGAACGGAGTCTACACATACTGTTTCTGCACGCCGCGTGCAACTGAACGCTGCCTCACCTCAGTACAAAGATTGAGTCACTGAAAATACGCAAGGAATGCCGTCCGGCGAAAATTCACCAGATCGGGACAGTGTTCCGTGATCGGTAACACGGGTAACAAGGTGCAATACATGCGCATAGGAAACCAGGAGTCTGGACGTTCATCCGGCCATCGGAAGGTTTTATTTCTGTACCCTTGCGAGCACTTGTCTTTTCACACGGACTTTTTTCGACGCAAAGAGGGGATTCACTCGAACGCCCAGTGGTTTTGACTCCAATTGCTTGTAGGGACAGAGGGACATTCCTTGTTGCGTAAAACGACCACAACAGCTGAACGGCGGTGGCACGCTCAGTGCTGACTGACTGCCGTGCTCACCGAACCGCGGCCAGTCAGAATCACACACCGTCGCCTTGAAAACACATAACTCTTCAACGCATTGCGGCGCCATTAGTCACATTGTCGTGTGCGTGCGACTTCGCAAGAGTGATCGAACCGGCCGATGCGGAAGTGACCGATCAGTGGTGAGTGCTGCCGCCGCGGTGACTGAGCCGACTGTTATCAGTCCGGCGGCGCCACTGGCAGCGCCGAATCAGCGTGCTGCACCGTCAGGCACTAACCTCTGAAACTTGGCACAATTCGTGGGCAGGCACTTCCCTTGCAATCTCGGCCAGGCAACAAAATTGAGTCAACGGTTGAAGAGTAAGGGTTTGGCCCGACGGACGGCAGGCAAATGGAGCACTGGGGATTTCCTCACCGGCACTCTGCCGCGCAGTCGCCGGCTGACGCGGCCAGTGAGCCGTGCATGAGCACACTTGTAAGCGAAATGGACTGGTCGCGAACGCCCCTCGGACCGCGCGACACATGGCCTTCGCAGCTGCAGACGATTGTGAACGTGTTGCTGACGTCTCGCTTCCCCATGTGCGTGTACGCCGGCGACCGTCGCTTGATGATCTACAACGATGCCTTCCGTCCAATTATCGGCCGGAAGCACCCCTGGTGTCTCGGGACGCCCTTCGACGACGCGTGGCCGGAGATCGCGGACGCGATCGTTCCGATGATCTGCGGCGTCTTTCGCACGGGTGCGCCGACGTACTCCGCGGACATGCCGGTCACCCTCGAGCGGATGGGCTACAGGGAGGAGTGCTACTTCTCGTTCGCATTCAGTGCGGTGTGGGGAGCCGATGAATCCGTCGTCGCCGTGCTGAACACCAGCCTCGAAACCACCGACCGCGTCCTCAGCGAGCGGCGTTTGCGGGCGCTGAGCGACCTCGCTGTGGGCGCGGCGCCGGCGCGTTCGGTTGCCGAGGCCTGCATCATGGCGGGCTGCGCACTGTCGC
This sequence comes from Pigoraptor vietnamica, assembly GCA_943704525.1. Classification (NCBI taxonomy): domain Eukaryota; class Filasterea; order Ministeriida; family Capsasporidae; genus Pigoraptor; species Pigoraptor vietnamica. Next base: position 4,788 of record CALSCQ010001474.1, on the reverse strand, counting down.
AGCGGTGCGTCGACGTCGTGTCCCCGTGCATCTACGTCGTGAAGGACGGGACAATGCGGCGAGAATATCCGCCGATGGAAGCGCCGTGCGAGTGGCCGCGCGTGCTTGCGTGCGACGCATTGACAGCTGCGGAGAATGAAACGCCGTCGGAGTCACAGCCGACACCGCCGTCGGCCGGCTCGCCACCCACGACGAGTTCGATGCCCAGCTCACAGTCGAAGCGCCGCGCAAGCGAGTGTATCGCCGCACTCTACAGCGTCTTGCGTTCTGGCGAGGGCGTGTGCCTTGGCAACGAGGCGAGCGAGAACCAGTCGCTTCTTCTTCCTGTGAAAATACGCGGCATGACCGGTGTGCGGGTGGGTTCGCAGTTGCCTATGTCGCGCATGCGATAACATGCCGCGGGCGTAGTAACTGTGTGCCATGACAACCACGTGTGCGCGTGTGCGGCACGCACCATGTGGCTCACCGCGCACGTCCCGCAAACAGACGATCGCCATCCTCGTGGCCGGCATTCGCCCGGTGCTCCGTCTCGACGACAGGTACTGCGAGTTCCTCGACCTCGTCGTCGATCACCTCCAGACGGTGCTCGTGAACGCAGAGGCGGCGCAGGAAGAGCGCGCGCGGATAGAGTCGCTCGCCGAAATGGACCGTCAGAAGACAGAGCTGCTTCGGTGAGTGATGATCTTGTTGTGACACTGTAAGGCACCAATTCAGACTGCCCCTCACATGTGTGTGTGCGTGTGAGTGTGCCGAGAGAGAGAGAGAGCGAGTGTGTCATGTGTGTGTGTCTATGTGATGTGTGGTGTGTGCGCCGCTTACACCGCACTTTGCGAATGCAGCAACGTCCACCACGAGTTCCGCACGCCGCTCACGCTCATCGTGGACCCCCTCGACAACATACTCTCGTCCCCGCGCGCACACTCGCTTCCCGACGACATCAAGAGCGACCTCACTGTCGTGCTGCGCAACGGCCATCGAATGCTGCGCATGGTCAACATGCTCCTCGACTCGTTCCGGGCCGGTGGGGGCGCGTCCGCGGCGTCCTTCGAGCCGATCGACCTCTCCGAAGCGACGACGCAAGTGGCGACGCTGTTCAGCGCCGCGTGCGAGCGCCTCGGGCTGGAGCTCATCCTCGATTGTCCGCCGCTGTCCGGACCCGTCTGCGTCGACCTACAGATGTACGATAAGCTCGTCGCGAACCTCGTGAGCAACGCGATTAAGTTCACTCGCAAAGGTACGATCACGGTGACGCTGAGGGACGACGGTGACGACGCGGTGCGGCTGACCGTCGCCGACACGGGCTGCGGCGTGCGTGAGAGCGACCTGCCGACGCTTTTCAAGCCCTTTGGCCGCGTGCGAAACGAGGCGACGCGCTCTTTGGAGGGGACGGGATTGGGACTTGCGCTGGTGCGCGAGGTCGCCACAGTGCACGGCGGCAGTGTGTCTGTGAAGAGCACAGAGGGAAAGGGATCCACGTTCGTCGTCGTGCTGCGCCGCGGTTTGCAGTCGGCTACCGGCGCTGGCGTGCAGCCTGTGTATTCTCCTGCTGCCCGTCGCATCAACGTGGCGCGACTCCGCGACCAGTACCTCGCAGAGTCTCTCACGTGGGGCTCGCAGAAAACGCGCTCTTTCTCGCCGAACAGCGGCGTGTCTGCGCTGTCGTTGGACGACGTTGAGCCGCCGACGCCCATCGTTGCGGGCGCCGTAGGTGGACTTGTGGGCACGCTCGCTAGGGAACCGGAAAGTGCGCCTGCCAGCGTCTCAACGCTCGAGTCGTGTCCGGTTTCGGAAGACCAGTGCAACAGTTGCGGCGAAGAGTTTGATTTCCGCGGACTCGACGGGCCCTTCCGCGTGCTTGTGGTGGACGACAGCGCCGACATGCGCAACTACCTCTGCGGCATCCTTGGCGAGCACTTCAGCGTGACTCCAGTCGAAGATGGCGACGCCGCCCTCGCGGAACTGCGCCGTCGGGACATTCCGCTGCCGGACGCCGTGGTCACCGACTGCATGATGCGGGGTGCGGACGACGGCCTAGCGCTTGTGCGTGCGATGCGTCACGACGCCCGGCTGCAGATGCTGAAGATCATCATGCTCACGGCGCGCGTGGACGACGACGCGCTGTCCCACGCTCGCGAGCTGTGTGTCGACGAGTTCCTCGCGAAGCCGTTCCAGCGGAGGTGTGTTCGAGTGCTCTGCGCTTTCTGCGGTGCGGCAGTCAGTGCACGGTCGTGCTGTGGTATGCACGCAAGTCGAAAACACCCATGTGCACAGCCCACTCACCGCCATCGTCACTCACGCAGGGATCTCGTGTCGCGTGTCGGCGGCCATGCGCGGATGGCGCGCTTGCAAAAGTGCAACAAGGCGCGCGACCAGCTTCTCACCCTCATAGCGACCAACGTCGCGACGAACGTGCCCATCCACGACATTGCAACCACCGCCGTTACCGGCATCCATGTCGGTGTGGGCGCGCGGAGGGTTGAAATTCGCGTGGCGGTCTCGCAAGCGCTCCCCACAGAGGACGAAAACTGGCTGTGGGAGTGCACCGCTCCGTTTGCGAGCGCGGGAGAGGTCGTCGACCGAGTCCCGGACGTGTGCGTGCATATTGTCGATAAGAACGGCGTCGGCGTGTGGGGTGCGCTGTCCATATGGAAACCCGTCTTGCCGCGGCCGGACGGCATTGAGGCACAGCGTTGGGACGGGCGTCCGTCGGAAGGGTGCATTACATCGCTCGCGCGTCACGTGGCCATCGCTCTCGGGATCGCCGTCATGAGGGACCGCCTCGCCGCTGCGTTGATCAGCCAGGTGGGTTGCGGAAGTGCCGGACTGCAATGGGGTGCGATTGCGCGCATGCATGCGTGTATGGTGTATGTGAAACAGGCCGTGCGTGCGTGATGAGAGCATGTGCGTGCATGCGCTGACAGGGCGACCGCACCCACCGCAGCTTGCCAGTCTCGAGCAGGCGAACGAAGCCAAGAGCCGCTTTCTAGCAACGCTGTCCCACGAGCTGCGCACCCCACTCACCCCGCTCCTCCTTATCGCGGACGACGCGCGCCACGACGGGGCGCTTTCGCCCGGTGTGCGTGATGCCTTCGAGACGGTGTACCAAGGCGTTCTTTTGGAAACCGCGCTCATCGACGATCTCCTCGACATGTCGCGACTCAACGCGGGGAAAATTGTGCTGCGGCTCGCCGAAGTGCACGTGCACGAGATACTCCAGGACGTCGCGCGCATCGTCCGCACGGACTTTGCCGCAAAGGGCGCCGACATCCAACTATGCCTGGACGCGCCCCTGTGAGTGCACCCACTTTAGCGTGAGGGCTGGTTCGTGCGCAGCGCTTGAGCGTGGAGACTGACCGTGCCCACTTGATCCCAGGTGCGTTGTGAACGGCGACGCGGTTCGCCTGCGCCAGGTGTTCTGGAATATCGCGCGGAATGCGGCCAAGTTCCTTCCCGAAGCGGGCGGCGTGTTCCGCGTGTCCACGCACGTGAGCACGGACGGGATGCAGCCGGAGATCGTCGTGACCCTCCGCGACAACGGCTGCGGCATCGAGCGCCCCTTTCTGTCGCAGATATTCGAGGCGTTTAAGCAAGGCGCGAACAGCCGAACGGACCAGTTTGGGGGGCCTCGGTCTCGGACTGTCGATCGCGCGCTCCCTCGTGCAACTGCACGGCGGCTCGATCACCGCGAACAGCGCGGGATTGGGAATGGGCGCAGAGTTCACGGTGCGCCTGCCGCTCGCCTGCTCCGAATGCGACGTGACGAACGAGATAGCGTGCGCTGCATCGACGCCCGTTGGAGACGCGCCCATGGACGAAGAGGGCGAAGAGACCGTCCTCTCTCCGAAGCGCATGCTCCGGCAATCGTCCGCGGTGCTCGTCGTCGAGGACAACAAGACGACATCGAAGGTCCTCGCGCGGCTGCTCTCGTCAAGGCTTGGCATGGACGTCACCGTCGCCGAGTCGTGCGCCGAAGCGACGGACGTGTTCCGAAAAAACGGAGCGTTCGACCTTGTGCTGTCCGACATCGGACTCCCGGACGGCTCTGGAAGGGACCTCTTGGGCACGCTGCGGAGCATGCGTCCGGACGTGCGCGCGATTGCCCTGTCCGGATACTGCACGCAGGAGGACGTGCGCAAGAGCCTGGAGGCCGGGTTTGTCGCGCATCTCACGAAGCCCATCAAGGCGCAGGAGCTGTGGGCGGCGGTGAAGGACGTGCTCCCAAGCAGGGAACGCGATCGATGAGGAAATACACGAAAGTTATTGTGCGAATTGTTAGCGGAGGATCAGCTCACATCACAGACGCCATGCGACTAGTTGCGAGAGAGGGAAAGAGGAATGGGTGGATGTGTTAATTTATCTCGAGGCACTCTAAGGCACTCTATCATCGTCGACTCTCGCGTCGCATTCCGATGGAAGGGACGAGCTCGTAGCCACGCACGCAGTGCTGCGCGGAACAGCAGGTCCCGTGAGGCGCTCGCTACACAGGAGTTTGAATGAAGCAAGTCCAGTTGGGAACGCCGGCACTCGTGCACACATGGAAAGTACTTTGCGCATTGTACGCTTACGGCCTACGCGCACTCATCGTACACAGGCGATACAGCTGCACAGCTTCGCACCTTGCGCAGGCTCATCGTGTCACCCCTGGGTGCGGACGAGAGAGGCTGCGGTGGCGTCGGATGCACAATAGCCCGCGGAATGCTCACTCTGGGACCAACAACAGAATGGACGCGTGTGATCATCAGTCAGCAATGCAACGAACGGGGAACTGCCCCCTCCCCCCCCCAGATC